>CAUYRH010110398.1:0-18816 GCA_963574655.1 Perodicticus potto
TATATTTTTCCATTTGTTAACATTTTCAGCTATTTCTTTTCTTAAAGTTTCATAGTTCTCTTTATAGAGATCTTTCACATCCTTTGTTAGGTAAATTCCCAAATATTTCATCTTCTTTGGCGCTACTGTGAAAGGAATAGAAACAGTCCTTGACTGTTTTTTCAGCTTGGCTATTGTTGGTGTATATAAAGGCTACAGATTTACGGGTGTTGATTTTATAGCCTGAGACATTGCTGTATTCCTTGATCACTTCTAAAACTTTTGTAGTAGAATCCCTGGTGTTTTCCAGATCATATCATCTGCAAAGAGTGAAAGTTTGATCTATTCTGACCCTATGTGGATACTCTTGATCGCCTTTTCTTCCCTGATTGCAATGGCTAATACTTCCATTACAATGTTGAAGAGCAGAGGAGATAATGGGCAACCTTGCCTGGTTCCTGATCTAAGTGGAAATAGTTTCAATTTAACTCCATTCAATGCGATATTGACTGTGGGTTTCCTTGTAGATGGCCTCTATCAGTTTAAGAAATGTCCCTTCTCTACCTATTTTCTTTAGTGTTAGCTTAAGACTTAGTAGCATTCCTTGATAAAATTGAATTTTATATTGAAGTACACAGATAGGCTTAGCATACGGTTCAGAAGCCTGAACAAAATTTGGCCAAAGAATATTTATTAATACACAACCAAAATTGCCAATTACATGTATCCCTGCCCTATCCCCTTGTTTCATGGAGGGAAGAAGTTGCACACAATTTCTTGCGTACACATAGAAACTTTTCAAAGAGGCAAAACTATCTGCTTAATAGTGGGATCCAAACATCACAGCTTTAGTAAACTGAGGAAAACATACCTTTTAGTTCTTAGACAGAAGTCTTCTCTTCCATCCCGCCAGAGTAACAAAAGATTTTCACCATGCTTTGGGAACTCCAGAGAGGTCAGCTCTGCTGGGGCCCCATGGAAAAGAAAGAAGGGTTTATTGTGAGAAAATAGTGCCTAGATGCAGTAACAATACCCAGGGTAAGTGATACTAACAGATAACACCAAAGAGTAGCTAGAGGAAGAAGGAAGGAAGCATCCTGGGGACACCACATAGTGACCTCTAAGACCCATGTCTGAGTAAAGAGAATTTCCATAAGGTGCAGTTGAGACAAAAAAAAGAAAAACATCAAAAATATGCCTTGGAAGATATACAGTATGATTCTACATTGAAAAGCCAAAGTGTGCATATCTATGATAATTTATAAATAGAGAAATACTATACATAGGTGATCCATATGTAGACAAATATGGTCAATGTTAAAAGTCGTTAAAACTAGGTGATTGAATGATGTATAATTTTCACAATCTACATTTCCTGTTCCCCAGTTTTCCTATGATTATAAAGTATTGGCTTATATTATGTAATGCTTTGTCATATAAAACAACAAAAATGTTAAAACAATTTTTATCTTTGTACTTATTGAGTAGTAGATAAAAATCATAAAAGAGTTGATGTAGTCTCTAGGCCCTCTTCACAGTCATCCACAAACAATAGTTTCAGAAATTGCAAAATTACTGAATTTTCCTATTTGAATTAGTACCTTAGTACATAAAGTTCATTGTAATAGTCAACATTTCACTTCGTATTATAGACTAACAGTCCACAAAATCTTTCTTCTTACTGTTTTTAGCATGCGTAGTCGTCTACTAAAAGAACTTACTATTTTTGAAAAAGAAATGCTTCTTATTCTTTTAACATAAAATTGTAATTGTAAACGTTTCATTTTTAATCAATTTATTGCATAAATTACAAAAATAACTACTGCTCTAGCTGAATTTTATCATTTATTTACCATCCAGATGCAATGGAGAAAAAAATAAAAAAATAAAAATTCTAGGCTATATAAAAATATTGCTAACATAGCATTTATTCTCCATTTAAATAGCATTGTAGGCACAATGCAGAGAAAATATTTCCATATGGCATGTATAAACACCCTGCTTATTGATCCCTTAAGAAGTTCTGTGCTGTGATATGTTTGAAGCCTGGGAGAATATTTCTGTAGCACTTTTCATATTATTACTTTTTTCCTATTAATGTCATTTTCTTTTAAATTTTAAACCACAAGAGTTTTCTATTACTTCCTTTTGTGTCACATACTACTTTTAACCACTATTGAAATTATGGAATGTCTTAGGTTTGTGGGTACAATTTACTTTAAAACCAGAAACTGATTTTTAAGAACACAGGGTACCTGTGTACTTATGCATGTATGTGTGTGTATATTATGTATGAGTGTCTGTATGTATATATGCATATATAGCTATAAATACATACAGGAGATAGTGGTAGTTATGTTGGAAAATTACAATAAATCATTGAAGAATGAACACTAAGTATAGAGAGAAGTGACAGGGACAGAAATGGGTTTGCAAGGAGAACCCATAAGTGTAGACGCTATCAGGCAAAACAAATTGGGCAAGTTTTTATTCCTCACTTCCTTTATTCTTGACACAACTCAGTTAATATAATATTTCCCATTGTGTTTCTCAGAAGCATGAACCTTGAAGCTACTAGTAGGATAAAAAGGCATTTACCGTCAAAAAATGTGGAGGAAAGCTACACATTATATTACTTTCTGTCAGGGTCACAAATGTTTTCTGTGCCATTTACAATGTCAAAAGCTCTGAGAAGTTCAGTTCACTTCTTCCTGAACCTGTACTGCAATAGAAACTTTTTAAAGATAAGATTCAACAGAATCTACAGAAACACAATTCTTTATTCCCTTCCATTCTCATGCTTACCTTTTAGACAATTGCTAAATGTTCTGATGTTTAATATTGTATTTTTCAGTTTTCCTTATTCCTTTCAGAAATTGTTTTCATCTTTCCTCTATTTCTTATTCCATCACTTGCTCCTATGCCTTTAACTATTTAATTCATTTATTTAATCACTAATGTTCATTTAAAACATTACACTATGTTAAGTTCCTTCAACACTTTTCTTATTTTCCACTATTACTAGTTACCTTTTGTAAAACCTTGAGAATTTGCATGAACCTTCCCTTTTGTTTTAATTGTTCTTTCTCATTCACTTTGCAATGCCTACTCATCCTCCCACCACACACACAGAGATTCAGTGCATTCATTGTCCGCAAACTTAGCCCTGAGTATTTTCATCGTCACCCCACTTTTATGTAATCAGGTTTGCATTAATCTCTCACACTACAAGCTCTGTGTGGTAGGTACCCCATCTGTCCTTTTTACTATTACATCTTCAGATTCTATCATAATATACAGAATATTTACACAACATTTAATTTTTCAATGAATAAATGAATAACAGGTTAATGCTGTAAGTATGACTATACTCTCTGCAGATTTATGAACTTCTTTGAAGAAGGAGTATATCCTACATATTTCATTGTTTGAATTCAGTTGCTGATGTAAATGATTTCATTATTGAATAGGTTGGCATTTTTCATGATTCAATAGTAATTTGTTGGCTTGGCAGCTGTAGGACCATGGTCACGGCGCCAGCCACATACACTGAGATTGGCAGGTTCAAACCCATCCTGGACCAGCTAAAACAACGACAACTACAACAAAAAATAGCCGGGCATTGTGGCAGGCACCTGTAGTCCCAGCTACTTGGGAGGCTGAGGCAAGAGAATCACTTAAGCCCAAGAGCTTGAGGTTGCTGTAAGCTGTGACACCACAGCACTCTACCAAGGGTGACATAGTGAGACTCTGTCTCAAAAAAAAAAAAAAAGTAATTTGTTTAAGGATGTCATGTATTTCATTTATACAGGTAACAACACTTTCTTGGGTTTAACCAATTTTTTTTACAAATATTAATCTGGATCAGCTATTTTTTGGGGGGGGAAATAACTTTGTACTTATTGCTATACTTAATCAGAACAGTGAAATCACCTAAATTTGGTTTTGTGTAATGCAGAAATCTTTTACTTGCCAAAGAACATCAGACACAAAAAGCACAAAGATAAATTTGTGAGTAAAAAATGTGTGGTTATTGCCTACATTATATGTGTGGTGTACCAAAAGAAAAAGTGAAACATGATGTAAGGAACAAAAAATTCTGTTCACTTAAAGATTACATTTGATTGCAATAGAGCACACTAGAAATTTTAAACAATATTATAACAATATAATAAAAAAATTCGAGAAATGCATCACTTCACTCCAAAAATTATTAAATATTTATTATACTGTGAGAGGTTGATCCATTTGGGTAATCAATAATTAATAACACTGAAAGCTTCAGATCTTTTGCAAATATCAAAGACTTTCAATAATTGCTTTACAAATCCTAAGTAGCACAGAATCTACAGACTTTATATATCAAGGGAAATGAATACAAGTTTAAAAGACGGGTGCTTTAAAATGAATAAACTAAATCCCAGATGCTCATATTTTGAAATGTTTGCTCTTATAAAAGAGATCAGTGTGATGACAGGAAAATAAAAATAATACCATCTCTATGCACAGGCAGAGGATATGTATGAGCAATAGTGCCAACAGACCAAACCCATTGCCAAATCCTCTTTTGAAAATATTGAACATGCATCCAACACACAATTAGAGGAATAAAAAATAATTTAAATAAAATTTATAAATTATCATTTTAGCCATATGCAATAACCTTAGTCCCTAACTACATAGAATTATTTACATAAACCAAATCAATTATAAATTCCTTCCCATGCTTATCCCTTAATTGTAATAACTATAATTTTGAAAATAATAATAGTTTACACTTATCAAGTATGCAATGTCCTATACAAAAACTTTATGTTAAAAAATCATTAAATTTTCTTAATTATTTATTGATATATTTTAGTATAGGAACATCCCACCGCCATATAATAACCAATGTATAAAAATTTCAACTCCACATTGTATGAAGTTATATTATTGGAAATCAGATGATGTGGTTGAGCCTGTGCAAGATTCCATGGGGAATTGGCTCCAGACACAAGATACAGCCATCCTGGCCCCAACTGCAGCTTGGTGTGACTGGTGACAGTTGTTAACTCTGGTTTAAATAGGCCCATGAGCTTAATAATAGTGGGCTCTGCAGTTGACTTGGATTTCTAACTCACAGGCAGCAGTTTCATATTGTTTGGGATTCATTGAGGGTACAAAGAATTAGGTTACACTGATTGCATTTGTTAGATAAAGTCCTTCTTATAATTGTGTCCACCCCCAAGAGGTGTGCCATACACCATAACTCCCCTCTCCCCACTTGCTCATTCCCCTACCCACCTCTTGTATTAGCTCATCTACTGCCTTCATTTTAGAATAGAGTACATTGGATTATTGCCTCTCCATTCTTGTGATCCTTTACTAAGAAGAGTATGTGCCACCTACATCCAGGTTAATGCAAAAGATGTAAAGTCTCCATCTGTTTTAGTGGCTGAATAATATTCCATGGCATAAATATACCACAGCTTGTTAATCTATTCCTGGATTGATGGGTATTTAGGCCATTTCCACATTTGGCGATTAAAAATTGAGCTGCTTAAATAGTCTAGTGCAAATGTCCTTATGATAAAAGGATTTTTTTTTTCTTCTGGGTAGATGCCTAGTAATGGGATAGTAGGATCAAATTTGAGTTCTTTGAGGAGTCTCCATACTTCCTTACAAAAAGGTATATTAGTTTCCACTCCAACTAGTAGTGTAAAAATGTTCCCTTCTCTGTAGATTCTGTGCTACTTAGGATTTGTAAAACTGCACATCCACACCAGCATCTGTAGCTTTGAGACTTTGTGATGTGGGCCATTCTCACAGGGTAAAGTGATATCTCAAGGTAGTTTTGATTTGAAGTTATATGATGATTTGGGATGATGAACATATTTTCATATGTATGTTAGCCACACCTCTGTCTTCTTTAAAGAAGGGTCTATTCATCTCTCTTGCCCAGTGATATATGGAATTATTAGATCTTTTTTGTGGATTAATTTGGGTTCCCTATAGATTCCAGTTATCAAGCTTTGATCCAATTCATAAAATGCAAATATCTTTTCCCATTCTGAAGGTTGTCTGTTTACTTTTGTTGTTCTTTCATTAGCTGTACAGAAGCTTCTCAGTTTAATTAAGTCCCATTTGTTTATTTTTGTTGTTGAAATTGCCATGGAAGCCTTTTTCATAAAATATTTCCCAAGCCAATATCTTCAAGTGTTTTCCCACACTTTCTTTGAGAATTTTTATTATTTCATGCCTTAGATTTAAATCTTTTTTCCAACTTGAATAAATTTTTGTAAGTGGTGAAAGGTGCAGGTTCACTCCCAGCACAACTTATTGAATATGGATTATTCTCCCCATTGTATGTTCCTGTTTGGTTTATCAAAGATCAGGTGGCTGTAAGAGGTTTGTCTCATCTCATGGTTTTCTATTCCATTTCAAATGCCAATGTCTCTATTTTTGTGCCAATACTGTTTGATCTTTTGATCCAGACTACGATGGCCTTATAGTATAGTAGAAAGTCTAGTGGGATGATATCCCCAGGTTTGCTTTTATTACTAAGAATTTTGCCTT
Organism: Perodicticus potto; assembly: GCA_963574655.1. Classification (NCBI taxonomy): domain Eukaryota; kingdom Metazoa; phylum Chordata; class Mammalia; order Primates; family Lorisidae; genus Perodicticus; species Perodicticus potto. The sequence goes on from CAUYRH010110398.1 coordinate 6,538, forward strand.
GGCAATACGGGGTTTCTTCTGGTTCCATGCAAAACAAAGAATTATATTTTCCAAATCTTAAAATTATGATGATATTTTAATGGAGATTGCTTTGAATCTGTAGATTGCTTTGAGTAGATTAGACATTTTAACAATGTTGATTCTTCCCAGTCATGGACATTGATTGTATATTCTGGGACATTAATTTTTATATTCTGAGACATCACTATATTTTTTAATCACTTCCAGGAGTCTTGTGATTGAGTTTTTGGTGTTCTCTAACTATAATATCATATCATTGGCAAAGAGTGAGATTTTGACCTCCTCTGTACCCATTTGGATGCCCTTTATTTCCTTCTATTGCCTGATGGTATTGGCTAGATTCCAGAACAACGTTGAATAGTAATGGTAATAGAGGACAACCTTGTCTGGTTCCAGTTTTAAGTGGAAAAGCCTTCAGTTTTACTCCATTTAGTATAATATTAGCTGTGGGTTTGCCATAGATGGCTTCAATTAGATTAAGAAATGTGAGGGGAGGGCCAAAATGGCTGACTGGAAGCAGCTCCTGAGAGAGGCTCCTGACCAAGGGAAAGGATAACATCCAGAACATGCCCAATTGAGCTGAAGACTGGGAGCCCAGCAAAGAGAGAAGTTATGACTGCAGGTCACCTCTGCTGAGGCAAGCTGCAACTCGAAGAATGCAAACTTCAGGTACAAAACTCCTCTGAAAGGAAAAGTATCCATCCCCTCCCCCATGACAGCTGTGGTCTTTTTTTGCTTTCTGTTTCCTTTCCTTCCTTTTTTCTCTGCGTTTACTCCTGTGGGTTTTCTATAGACAAACAGTGAACTATGGACCTCTTGTCTCACCCCACAGGAGATTGCTGTGTGAAGTGGGGATTACTCCCCAAGAGGGACCCTGATGTAACTCTGAACACCCTCTCGCTAGGCAGAAAAATTGAACTAAAGTTTTCACAGCCATTCTGGACTTCCAGTACGCCCTTCCCCTCCTTACCTGCCAAACCAGAAGCCTAACCCCTGCTGAGACTGTGGGAGGAGGTTCTCGAGCAGCACCTCCCCTCTCTGTCTGCCAGACTGAGTGCCTCACCTGGCAAAAGACTCTGGGGGCTGCACCGAGCCACTACCTCCCCAACAGCCAGCGGCAGCCAGGAACCCCAGTGCATGACCCTGCTGCGGGCTGCGCCACCTCTGCACTCAGGCCCATCCCACTCCAGGGACACTGGCGGGCGTGAGTGACCCCGCCACAGGCTGCACCACCTTGGCACCCAGGCCTGCGCCTGCCAGCGTCATCAGCGGGCATGAGCGACCACACTGCGGGGTGCGCTGCCCGGGCACCCAGGTCTGCCCCACTCCAGTGACATCAGCGGCCTTGAGCGACCCCACCACAGGCCGTGGAGCCTCTGCACCCAGGCCCACCCCACTCTGGGACTCTGGCGGGCGTGAGCAACCCATGGTGGGCTGCGTCACCTCAGCACCCAGCTCTGCCCCACTCCAGGGACTGCGGCGGAGGTGAGTGGGGCAGACCTGGGTGCACACCACAGGCTGCAATGCCAAGACCTCCAAGCCTGCTTCAGCCAGGGCTGCTCCAGCCAGGGACTCTGGTAGCCATACAACCCATGTTCTCCCTCCAGTGTCCTCCCTGCTTCCTCAATGGCCCCCCCCCCGTCTGGCCAGGAACTCAGGAAGCCACACGACCCTGCGTTCTCCCTCCAAGGTCCTCCCTATCTCTGTGCAGAGCCCTCCACTCAACCAGAGACTGCTGGAGCCACCCACTCTTGTTGCCAAAGCCACTGGGAGCCAGGCATTGCCAAAACCGTGTGCACAATCCCCAGCCCTGCTGCTGAATCAGTGTGTGACATGCTCCACTTCGGAGCTGCTCCCACAGCCACAACTCCCTGGCTGGGGCAGCCACAGAGGAGCTGCACAGGGTCACTTCCTACAAATTACCCCCAACAATAGAGTGATCCTGCTGGGGTCCAATCTTGGAGAGATGCCTCCCAAATCTGAGGACAGCCAGAGGAAACAGCGAAAAGCAATCATGGAGCAAAATCAAGGGAAAAACTCTGGCAATATGAATAATCAGAGTAGACCAACTCCCCCAAGGAATGATAAGGCAGGTACCTTACAAGATCCCATGCATAAACAAATGGCTGAGATGTCAGAAATCGAATTCAGAATCTGGATAGCAAGATGCAACTAGAATTTCAAGCAGTAATCCAAAAGATGTCTCAAGAATTCAGCGAATTCAAAGACAAAATGATCAAAGATTTTGACAGGTTGAGACAAGAAGTTACAGCCCTCAAAGATCTGAGAAACACAGTAGAATCCCTCAGAAACAGAATAGAGCAAGCAGAAGAAAGGATTTCTGACACTGAAGACAAAGCTTTCGAATGCTCCGAAACCTACAAGGAGAAAGACAAATGGAAGGCAAAAACGGATCATTCTCTCAGACAGCTCTGGGGTAACTTGAAGAAAACCAATATTCGCCTTACCTGAAAATGATAAAGTGGAATCACAAGGCACAGAGTCTCTTCTTTATGAGATTATGAAAGAGAAATTTCCAGACATGCCAAGAGATTCTGCAGTTCATATAGCAGACAGTTTCAGAACCCCAGCACAACTCAACCCAAATAAGACATCCCACAGGCACATCATAATTAAGTTCACTAAAGTTAATATGAAGAAGAAAATTCTGAAAACAGCCAGACATAAGAAATCCATTACCTACAAGGGGAAGAATATTAGAATAACTGCAGATCTCGCCAATCAAACCTTTCAAGTAGAAGAGAATGGTCATTGACTTTTAATCTCCTAAAACAAAATAATTTTCAACCCAGGATCCTGTACCCAACTAAACTGAATTTCATTTATGATGGAGAAATTAAATACTTTAATGACGTCCAAATGTTGAAGAAATTTGCTGTAACTAAACCAGCTCTCCAGGTTATTCTCAGACCTACCGTCCATAATGACTAGTGTAATCCAACACCACAAAAGTAGACTCACCCAGAAACTTTTTATCAAATTCCAACAGTTTTATGAAAATGTTTCAGATTGTATATGAAATCAGCACATTGTACCCCTTGATTGCACTAATGTACTCAGTTATGATTCAATAAAAAAAAAAAATAATAATAAATAAAAACAAAAAAAATAGATTGAGAAATGTACAACTGATCCTAAATTCTGAAGTGTTCTAATGAGAAATGGATGCTGAATTTTATCAAATTCTTTTTTTGCATCTATTGATAGGATCATATGGTCTTTGGTTTTGCTTCTGTTGATATGGTGAATTACATTTATGGACTTGTGTATGTTAAACCAACCTTACATCTCCTGGATGAAAACTACTTGATCATGATGAATGATTTTTTTCAATGTCTACCTGTAATCTATAGGTTAGAACTTTTTTGAGAATTTTTGCATCTACATTCATTAGTGAAATACACCTGAAATTCTCTTTTTTAGTTCATTCTTTTCCTGGTTTTGGTATCAGGGTGATATTTTCTTTGTAGCACATATTGGGAAACATTCCTTCCAACTCAATTTTTTGGAATAATTTCTGCAGTTTGGGTATAAGCTCTTTTTTGAAGGCTTAACAGAAGTCTCGTGTGAAGACAACTGGACCAGGGCTTTATCTATGTTGGGAGTTTTTTTCAGTTCTCCGTTCTTGAAATTGGTCAGTTCGAGAGATGTATTTCTTCTTGATAGTATAGGGAGAGGATGTGATTCCAGTATTGATCCATTTCCTCCACATTGTAAAATTTCTGGGCATAGAGTTTCCTGTAGTACTCGGAGATGATATCTTATATCTCTGTGGCATTTGTTGTTATTTCATTTTTATCATTTCTTATTACAGTTACTAGAGATTTTATTTTTCTGTTTCTAGTTAATCTGCTCATAGATTTATTGATTTTATTTATTTTTTCAAGAAATCAACTATTTGTTTTGTTAATTTTCTGAATGACTTTTTTGTTTTCAATTTCATTAATTTCTGATTTCATTTTGGTTATTTCCTTTCTTCTGCTGGGTTTAGGGTTAGATTATTCTCCTTTTTCCAATTCCATAAGATTGTTCATGAGTTTGTAGTTGTGCTCTCTTTCTGTTTTTTGAATATAGGTATCTAATGTGATAAATTTCTCTCTTACAACTGCTTTTGCTGTATCACCCAGGCTTTCGTAACTTGTGTAGTCATTGTTATTATGTTTGAGGAATTTAATGATTTCCTTTTTTTATCTGTTCCTTAACCCAAATGTCATTCAGCATAGGTTGTTTGATTTCCAAGTCTTTGTGTGGAGATCAATGAATTTGTTGGAGTTGAGTTCCACATTTATTGCTTTGTGGTCTGAGAAGATACAAGGTATCATTTCTGTTCTTTTAATTTTGCTGAGTTTTGATTTGTACCTTAGGATGTGGTCAATTTTGGAGTATGTACCATGGGTTCACAAGAAAAAAATATATATTCCTTAGCTTTGGGATGGCATGTTCTGTATATGTCTTTAATCCCTAGGGTCACATTTAAGTCCTTTGAATCTTTGTTCAGTTTCTGTTTAAAGGATCTGTCCAGTTCTGTCAGAGAATTGTTACAGTGCCTGACTATTATGGTGTTATGGGACATCATATTGTTCAGACCCATCAATGTCTGTTTCATAAATGTGGGAGCATAAATATTTAAAATTGAAATGTCTTCTTGTTGTATTGTTCCTGTGACCAGTATAAAGTGTCCATCTTTGTCTTTCTAAACTTTAGCTGCTTTAAATTTGCTTGTATCTGAAAATAAAATTGCAACCCCTCCTTTATTCTGCTTTCCATTTGCTTGAAATACTGTTGTCCATCCCTTCATCCTGAGTCCTTCAAGGCTAGGTGTGACTCTTGGAGACAGCAAATAGATGAATTGTGTTTTTTTTATCTAATCAACCAATCTGTGTCTCTTCAGTGATGAATTCAGTTCATTGACATTTATTGAGAATTGATATGTGTGGTAAGTTCTATTCATCTTATTTTGTGAAAGCCCATTGTATGGTTTTATCCTTTGTGCCCTTGTGGAATCTAAGTTTTGATCTTTAGCTTCTGGGTGTTTATTTGGTGACGTTCCATTGCTTAAGACTAAATCTAAGTATTTCCTGTGGAGCTGATCTTGTGGTGAATTTCCTCAGTGCTTATACATCTGCAAAATATTTGATTTCTCCATCCATTCTGAAGCTTAGTTTAGCAGGATACAGAATTCTGGTATTAAAATTGTTTTAAGAATGTTGAAGATGGATGACCATGTTCTTCTGGTTTGAAAGTTTTCAGTTGAAATGGCTCTGCCTCTGCATGTCAGTTGGTTCTTACTCCTAGTTGCATGCAGAATTTTTTCTTTCATCTTGATTTTGGACAGGTTCATTATAATGTGTCTTGGAGAGATTCTGTTTGAATTGAGATGACCTGAGATTTGATATCCATTTGAAAGGAGTGTGTCAGGGTCTTTAGTAAAACCTGGGATGTTTTTATTCATGGTATTCTCCAGCTGGGCTTCCATTCCTTTGGGACAATCTTCTTCCCCTTCAGGAATCCCTATTATTCATATTTTTGTATGCTTCATAGAATCTCATGGTTCTCTAAGTACATATTCCACTTTCTCTCTCTTTTATGACTCTTTGACTACCTGAGTTAACTCAAAAACTCTATCCTCTAGCTCTGAGGTTCCTCCTTCTTCACAATCTAACCTATTTTTTATACTTTCTAGTGCATCTTTACATTCTCTGATTGTCTCCATTTCTTTAAGCTCTGCCATTTCCTTTCTATTTTCTACATAATCACCCATCTGACTTTTGATTGTTCCATTTTCTCACCCATTCCTTTTATTTCCTTTATCGTCCATATTTTAAATTCCCTTTCTGTGACATCCAGTAAATCTTTATCAGTGGAGTCTTCTGCAGTAGCTGCCTCATTGTCCTTTGGGGAAATTCCGCTGTTTTGGTTTTCTTGTTTCCCCAATTTTACTGTTGATTCCTCCTCATGTGTTCTTTTTGTTCACCTCCTTGTCCTCCTTTTTACTTCTCACTGCCTCTTTGTTTCAAACAGAAGTTCTTTCTCTTGATGACAGTATGTTGCAATATTTTGCCAGGACATCAGTTGTCACTTTGTTTTTTTAGGAGTCAGAGACCACAGCCAGCAACCTCTATGGTCCTTATTCTAAACTTAGTTGCCTTCAGTGATCACCTAATTGTTTCCTCAGCATTCAGAACCTGCCGGGTTGGGATCTTAAAGCTCACAAGAATCCTTCAGGGACAGTACCTATTGACTCCAGTCCCCATGGGGTGCAAGGAGTCCCTCAGCCTGTCTCAAGAGTGGAGTTCTGATCGTGGCAGACAGAATTAAGATGGCAGTGCTTTAAACCCCTGCTAAGACCTTCTTACAACTTTCCCACAAGGGCAGCCCCATGGTCACCAAGAAATTCTCAGTAAATCTGCCTCACCAGCCACCAAACTATGGCAAATCCAACCCTACCAGCATTCAAATCTGGCTGCTGTATACTGTTCCAGTTTGCCCACTCTTCCAAGCTTTCCACTCAACACACAAATTCCCCCAACAACTGAAAACTCTGGAAAGGCTTCCTCCCATGCCAGATCTCTGTGGGTGGCCAGCCAATTCCATCCAGTCACAATCACTTGCCTAATTCATCAGATTTCCACTGCTCTAGATCACACACTGTATCTAGATCACCACCTCCTCGCTGTGCTGCCTGAGCTATGATTTGGGGTAAGGTCCCCACTCCAGGCATGGCTGGGTTCTCTCTTTTTCTCCAGTAATTCTAGGAAAGCTCAGCTGAATGATCCTTCTGGTCCACCACCTTATTCCACCCCCCTTTCTCACTGTCATTTTTGTCAATCAGATATGAGATTACTGAACTGAGAAAATGCTAGGGACCTGAGGACTCATCTTTCTTTTCCTATCTTGCCCAAACTGGCTAGCCTGGCACTTACTCACCTGGATTTTTGCTCCCATTCAAATCTCCATCATGGTTGCCCTCTGCATGGGAATGGCCGTGATAAATGGGAGCTAGACAGAGAAGAACCCACCACTAATTCCATTATCTGCAATTTTTATCACCAGATAATTACAGTAATATCAAATCTTTAAGAAGAATGAAACTATAACTTATGAAGTTAAGTAACTGGAATCACTCAGCAAGTAAATAGAAATTGATGATTAATCTCAGGACTCTTCTTTGCAAGAAACATAAATCAACACTAGTTCAGGAAACACACAAAAAAGGAAATAGTTTATATTAAAGATTCGGGTACTGTCTCCAGAAATCCAAAGTCAAGAATGCCATCAGGAATATACTGAACTAGAGAATGGAGCTCCATAGCAGGCAAAGAAACCTTTTTCTCAGTCTCACATCTTCACTTCTCTGTATCTTCATTCTGCTGTTGCTACACAATAGCCTTGTTTGCTTCCATTCTTAATGGCAGCTTAGTGGGAAATGAGTACATATGAGCAAATAATGCCTTCATAATAAGAAAGTGCTAAAATAACATGTTTCCTAAGTATTTCCTTTCTTCCATACTCTCCTCTATAATCAATACACCTCATAGAAGCTTACAAATATCATAATGGCATTTCTCTGTTTAAAACTTTATGAAAGTACTTTGAATAAAGCTCAAACTTATTACTACAGTAAACTCCTTCTTTAAGAAATAGCCTTGATTATATTTCTACTTTTATCTCCCACCATTCCTTTTCTTGCTTCTGCCACAAGCCAAGCACATTCCTATCTCAGAAGACCCACAATATTACCTAATCATTGGTACCCTCATATTAATCGGAAAAGACTTGCCCTCATAAATCTCTCATGCAAGGTAGGTAGAAATTCTACATTTTGGCTGATTCCTTCTTATAATGCATTTTATTTTATATGTCAATTCCTCAGAGAGGTTGTATATCGCCAAGATATAAAAAAGCACTTTGTTACTCTTTATTACCAGGCATTTCTTTCCTTTCGTATGGTACCTACCACTAATGTGTGTACTTATTTACTGTGACCCCCACAGAAAGTAAGTTCTTTGAAACAAGAATCTTGTCTGTTTTTTTCACTACTATTTGCCCTGAATATAGAACAGCTCCTGGCATACAGCAGACATTCTATTCAATTCTTACTGGAATGAGCAAATGAATGTATAGTCAATGGGATAGGCATAAAAGAGGGCCCTTGGGTAAACCCAAAGACTCATGGAAAATTTACTATTAGAGAAGTATTCCCCTTGGTCTTTTATTCTTCACATTCAAAATTTCAGATGCCTCTAAAACTACTTCTCATATGATATGGTTTCAGACCTCACCAGCTTTACAATCCAAATGGCTATTTGACAAATTCCAATTGTAAGTCTCTCTCTCAAAATATACCACAAAACTGAATAAAATAATCCCTAAAGAATCTGTCTAGCAGAAATAGTCAGATATGTACTTCCTATGATCTGTTTCCTTGAATTCCTGTTAGTCCAAGCTAAGATCTGGCTAACTTTTAAATAGGCATAAATCAACAAAATATTACTCTCTCAGGCTGAGGTGATAGTGAACTAAAACTTACAGTCATAATACTGAAACTGCTTTATGTATGAATGTTAAGTCCCATTGTGTGCTGTGATGATTCATTTCCATAGCAAAATACTGATGCTTTTTTTCATCCCATTAAACATCATCTTGTTTGTCTCAGCCTTGTATTCTAAACTATCAAGAAAATTCTGAGAGGCAGAGCAAGATGACAGTCAGGACAGACAAGTAGCCCATCCCTCCCAAGACATCAGGTGACAGGGAGGAGACTCTGGATCTTTCCCTGCGTGGATTATTGGTATGGATAGATAGCTGGAGATGTGCAACGAATTGGTGGATTGCTGTATTTGAGGTGTAATTCAAAACCTCGGACTCTGCTATAGAGTTTCCCCCTGCCTGGCTGAGGTGGCGGCAGCTGGCCCCTCCCACACAGAGGCCAGTAGTTTGCAATTCACAAAACTGAATTGATGAAAATTTTGGTGAAACGTGGATTCCTGAGTTTGGTGACCAGAAAGGAGTGCTGTTTGGAGCCATAGAGGGCTGGGCAGCCCTAAAGGAGACTTCAGGGGAGGGGATCCTGCTGGGAAACAGACATTTTGAATTGTCCAAAATGGCGGGCACCTTCTCCCCAGATCATCAGGAGTAATTAAACAGACTGTACCATCCCTGGTGAGGTCTGGCTGTTCAGGCTGTTGCGGGGAACTGGGGCTCAATCGAGAGACTCTGAGCTGTGGAATTTTGGGAAGAAGGTCCCAGTGCACAGCAACTGTGGGAACAGTGGCAGTCCAGAATGGCAGCAGTGGTGGCGGCAGCAGCGGCAGGGTGGTGGCAGCTGCTGTAGCCAGCCCCTCTTCCACAGCCTATTGCAGTTGCCAGTTTGCGGGAGAACATGGGAGCAGAGTGGAAAGATTTGGGAAGCGTGGTCTCCTGTACTGAGTTTGGAGATCAGTGAATCAGGTAAAAGCCTGTGAACCACTTACATCGCCACCTGGTGTCCAGAAAGTATATTGCATTATAAATCTACTCCTAAAGTTAACATCTACCTCATACATATAGAAGTGTATTTCTAAATATATACAAGAATAATATTTTTGAGGTTGGTGTTTTTTTGTTTTATTTCGTTTTGTTTTTGTTTTTGTTTTCTTTCATCCTTTTCGTGGAGGGCCATTGTCAATTATCTCTTCATTTTACTTTTTTCTTATTTTATTTTTATTTCTATTTTTAATTTTATTTTTCCTTTTCCTTTCTTCTTTTTTGTAACTCTTTTACGAACACTACTGTCTTTTCTCTCTCTCCCCTCTTCTTCTTCCCTTATTAAGGTTTCTGAGAGTGCTTACATCAGATTTTTTAGAGGCTTTTTTTCCCCCAATTATGTTACAAGTATCATTATTTTCATAGTAGATTTTTTTGTTGTTGTTGTTTGGTTTTTTGTTTGTTTGTTTTGTTTTGTCTGTATGCCTATGTATTTCTGACCATGCATGTATCTGTGGGCTTGTGTGTCTGGTAGCCTTTTTATCTGTTTATTAGTTCATTTGGTCTCAATGTGATTGGTGTTCCAAATGTTTTCCTTGCCACCTTGATCCTTCAGTCTTCCCCTTCCACTGGCCTGACAGTCTAGAAGTCCAACTGAGCCAGATTCCAAATTGTCTGCATTTCTTAGCCAAGACTGGGCATTGCATAGACGGTGGCTGTACAGCTGGGCTGTTCCTGTGAATCCAGTAACTGTATAGGAAGATAAAGAGGGAAAAGTGACTGTCTGGGCCCAAAGAAAAAGAGTATCTCAGCAGCAGACAGAGGCTAGGGTTCTCGCACTCTGGGTGGAGACTCAGAAGCTGCTGAGGTGCACAGACCTAAGAGGAGACACCTCACACCCAACTTCAGCATTAGTAGAGTGACCCTGCTGGGGTCTAACTCTGGAGAGTCATCTCCCCACTTCTGTGGCCTTCCAGAGGGAGCCAAACCATGCCCTATAGGGATTCCAATACTGCAAAACAGTGGCAAAAAAGGCGCAGTGGCCAAGGGAGAAATTCTTTTGAGGTCTGGATATACTCAGGTTTGGACTGAGCTCAGGTGAAACTTTCTTCAGCTGCCATTGAGCACCTGAGGCTGGAGGACCTCAGTCTCCCCTACTGTACGGTGGCAGACTGTGGTAACCATGAGGAGGAAGCAATGACCTCACATAGACTCCAGCAGGCACATAGTCCTGGCACATTTGGTTTTTGGACAGAACAGGGACATAGAGACTGGGTTAACAGAGTCTGCCAGAGAGACTACCAGAGACTGGGGTGAACAAAATATGGTGGTGAAGGACGACCAAGGTGAGGTAAGAGGCACCAACCTCCTGGCTCTAAACCTTCTACTGGATGGGGATTTCTGACTCCTTGGAGCTCTGAAGGTGCTCAAATCACACTCGCGCTGCCAATAGTCCCTAACATCTAGTTTCTGGAGCACTCTTGACCTTTCCAGCTAGAGAGTGGGGGGCTGTCGGGAACAAATGGTCTGGAACTCTTGAACTGTACAAATTATCTGAGGACCCTCCAAGGTGGGTCCCAGGTTTTTCTGTAGTGGGAAGGTTTGATTGTCCTCTTCCAGATACTACCGGTGCGGGAAGGGATGTCCTAGTTGCTTGTATTTCACCAAACCAGAGACTGAAACCCAGGGCTACTGATTCACTAGGATTGGACAGAGATCAGCTGGATACAAGACAGAGCCACCTACCTCCACTACACCAAGCAGGCCTCTACAGTCACAGACTGTAGTACTGTACAGAAACTTTGCAAAATTGTAGAGGAAAAGCTGCAGTCACCAGTCCCAGTTCCTAGGTGGAGGGCAGGTCAACCAAAACCGTATAACTTTCTAATTCAATTTCACTTGACCTGCTCATCTAGCTAAATGCTGAAAAACAATCATGGGGCAGAATCAGCAGAAAAACTCTGGCAACATGAATAAACAGAACAGTGCAACTCCCCCAAAGAATGACAAACCATCCAATCCAGAGGATCACATCCACAAACAGACGGCTGAAATCAAGATGTCTGAAATCGAATTTAGAATCTGGATTGCAAACAAGATTAACAAAATGGAAACAAAGATGGAGGTAGAAATTGTAGGGTTAATTCAGAAGATGTCTCAAGAATTCAACCAATTCAAAGACAAAATGACCAAAGATTTCAACACATTGAGACAAGAAGTTGCAACCCTTGAAGATCTGAGAAATACAGTAGAAGCCCTCAGTAACAGAATAGAGCAAGCAGAAGAAAGGATTTCTGACAGTGAAGACAGAGCTTGTGAACGCTCCCAAATGCTCAAAGAGGTAGAGAAATGGAAGGCAAAAATAGATCATTCTCTCAGAGAGCTCTGGGATAACTCGAAGAAAACCAATATTTGTCTTATAGGGATACCTGAGAGTGATGAACTGGCTTCACAAGACAGAGTCCCATCTTCTTGCAATTATGAAAGAGAATTTTCCAGACATACCTAGAGACTCTGAAATTCAGATAGCAGAGAGTTTCAGAACCCCAGCATGGCTCAACCTGAATAAGACATCCCCCAGGCACATCATAGTTAACTTCACTAAAGTTAACATGAAGGAGAAGATTCTGGAAGCAACCAGATGCAAGAAATCCATTACTTACAAGGGGAAGAATATTAGAATAACTGCAGATCTCTCTGCTCAAACCTTTGAAGCTAGAAGGGAGTGGGCATCGACTTTTAACCTCCTAAAACAAAATAGCTTCCAACCCA
>CAUYRH010110401.1:0-17983 GCA_963574655.1 Perodicticus potto
AATGAATTTAAAAAGCAGAGAATGGGATCACACTTACGGTGCATCTTAGAAGGGTACAAGTGAAAATTACTAAATGTAGAATATAAATGTCTTCATATAGTGATTAAAAGGCCATGAAGGCTATGTTAAATAGTTCAATGAAAATATTTTAGATTGTATATGAAGTCTGCACATTGTGCCCCATGATTGCACCAATGTACACAATTATGATTTAATAAAAATTAAAAAAAAAAAAAAGCAGAGAATGAATAAGCAGCATATACCAGACTTCGGGGGGGTTTCTGTATATTTTTTATTCCTTAGGCACACCTGTCACCTTTAGCTTTTGGACTAAGTGAGTAAGTTTGCATAGATGAAGGGAAGTTGTATGTTCTCAGCAATCCTTTTGGTGGTCTCCGTCAGAGTCCTGTGGCTGGAAGGGTTAAAGTCCCAAGAGGTGCAGTAGCCTGGAAGCAATGTGAACAGTGGTTAAAGACAATTTTTTAAACTTTCTTAAATCATTCTACTTTTCAAATTGTGTATACAAAAGTCTCTTCCAACTATTATTAATGTCTAATTAGTCATAGGTTTATTCAGTGTGTAATCATTTTAATCAGAGTGTAATCTCTTAGAATTTTATTTTCATATACTATCATCTTTAATATACTTACTATCTTTAAGAGCTAGTATTTATCTTGTGCTATTGCAATTTCTTAATATTTTTTGTTTGGTGCCAGGAGTCTTTTTTTTCTCAAAGTGAAAGTCTATGGTCTTTGGACACAGTTAGTGCAGTAGAGACAGCAGAGTCTGGTCTCAGTCCTTACTCTCTCCCCTACTTTTCTACACCTTGAAGAGTTATTTTTATGCTTGTATTTTAAAAGTCCTGACACAAAGGCAGAGTGGGAGCTCAGGAGATAGTGGCTCTTGCCATCTTTTGGTGTTTCATTCTCCTAAGCCTTGTCCTCTTACAGCAGCAAATGGCATTTCATCATTTCAAAGATCTTACACATTATAGCTGCCACAGGATGAATCCCTGAGAGAATGCTTACATTCAGGATTAGGTGGTCAGAATTTGTGATATTTTGAAGATTAAAGGTCTGAGAGACAAAGAGATATAAAATCCAAAGAGGCATTTTATAAGATGCATTATTTTCTGAGATATAATTCAAATTTGTACTCATAACATATAGGAACCTTCCTTAATCCTTGCACCTGGCCCGGACTTACCATTTAACACCCTCATGGAACTGTGTGCTTTAGCCCTGTGAGGTTATTAGTGCTTCTCATGGTGGCCAAATTCTCCTTCTTTTATCCTTTCTTTACCTTCTACTCATTCCATTTCTATCATTTGTCTGAAAAATTCCAACTCACCCTTCAAAATTCATGTCAAGTTTCATTGTTTGTTTCTTCATTCAGAAGAACTGTCATTACCACATGCTCAAGGTGACTGCACGTGATGTATGATCTGTACCATTTAGGAACTTCAAGTTGAAGGGGAGAGAAAAATATTAACAAGTAATTATTATGTAGAGAGAGTGGTGGGGACTGGGGTGACATAATCAGAGTTATTTGTGTATTACTTTGTCAACTACATAAGAGAGGAAGTCTGGAGCAGGGGTGGAGAACAATTGGGAATCTATTTCTATTGTGCAGTGAAAGATAATGAAGCTCTCCATTAAAACTTGTTAGAGCTGAAATATCTGTGATATCACCATGTGGAGATGTTGGTGACAGCTAGGTATCAAAATGCCTTGAGAAAGAGGAATCCAGACTAGAGGAGGAGATTTGAGTGTTGTCAGCATGTAGATGGTACTTGAAATCTTAATGAGAAAGCAATTCCCAGAGAACTTGAATTCCATGAGAAGAGTGGTAACTAAAGAAGAGATTTCAGGAGATAGCCAACAATTAAGGGGTGGTCAGAAGAGAGGACCCCAAAAAGTAAAGTCAAATGGTAACCTAGAGAGTACAATGTCATTAAAGTCCAAAGAGTTAGTTTATAGAAGGAGGGAATGAGCAATACATCCAAAGTAACAGGTGAGTCCAGTAAAATAGGAACTGATAAATATCCATGAAAATTAGCAGTCCATGAAAGTAGCAATGAATAGGAGTATCAGCAGGACGGTGGGCACACGGTATTCTACCTTGAACTCAGACTTAATAACAGGCGAAGAGTTTGACTGCCTGGGTTGTTTGCGATGGTTGGACATAGAGATAGTAGGGCAAGCACAAAAAGGTCCTAATAAAAATTGTTCAGATGATCTGCCATAGGGTCTAGATTAGAACGAAAAGGAAAGCTGAAGTTGACGGGCTAAGATGATGGAGTTTAATATTTCACAGATGGAACTGTTTACAAGATGACAGGACACAAGGCATGGCTTTGAGAATAGGCAAAGGGAAGTCTAAATTGAGGTTTTTGTGTGAACTAACAGATTTTGAGAGTGCTAAGCTGCTATAGTCAACAAGTGTTGATTTGTTTTCCTCTAAAATCCTGACAGTTGCTATGTATATTTTTAGGTGCATGTGTATTCTTGGTATTGCCTTTAAATATTTTTTCTTTAAATTTTTACCTTGCATTTTGTATTGCCTGATATTAGAGTCACTACTGTAGCTTTCCTTCCGTCATATTTATGATACTTTTTAAAATTGTGTTGCAGCCCTCTCAATTATTTTAAATATGTCTCTTATAGACACAAGGTTATAATACTTTTCAAAATCCAATTCAAGAGTTTGAGAGATAATTTCTTGATAGGCATATTAACTACTTTACTGTTAGGATTTACTGATTAGCATTGCTCATGTTTTTAAGTTTCTATACCTTCTTTATTTGCTATCTTTTTTCTTTCCTCCACTATTTTTTCTTTTTTTCCATTTTTTTACTTTTAATATTTTAACATTCCTATTATTATAATAATTACTTAAAATGTTATTCCTAAAATTTAATTTATGTAGTTACATTTTTTCTATATCAATATCATTATTTAGCAATAAATATGCCATGCCCATAAGTAATAATCTACCCTAATCTACCCTAATAGTGCACTCTCAATTCTTCATTGTTCTCATGTATCTTTCTGTACTAATATTTATAGAATTCATGGACATATGTACGTGTACACATATCAGTAGAAATATATATATAAGATTACATATAAATATGTGTACTTATGTATTTCTCATTATTTAGAATGCAAACGTTTTACTGTGATTTACTTGTTCTTGCATTTTGTATTAATTTAATGGTTTTATTTATCTTCTGACTAGAGTACTTCCTGAAGTTTTTCAAAGACCTTTTTGCTGTAAAACTTCTGAGATTGTATTCTAAGAAAAATTTTATCTCACCCACATATTTATAGGATACTTTGTTGTCTATAAATGTCTAGGTTCAAAGTTCCTTACGTTTAATACTTCAAACATCATCAATTGTCTTCTGCTCTGAGTGTTGCTGAAAAGTTTGCTTCTTGTTCTTTAACCTTTGTCATTCTTTAAACCTGGTTCTTTAAACCTTTATTTTTAAGTTTCTAAAATTTTATAAATGTTTTTCATAGTCCCAAACCTTACTTTTTTTTGCCTATTATCTCCATTTTGATAGTTGTCAAACCATTTGTTTTTTCTTTGTATGTTATTACTTTAATTTATTATTTTGAGGATGGTCATTTTGCTGATTTGTAATTCTTGTTTTGTCTCATTTGTTAATTCTATTTCATTTGATGTGGAATGGTGTGTTTGTTGTCCTTTTAAAAATAGCAACTAGATTCCTAGTTTTTAAATTATGGAAACTCTAGGAAGCTGTACAATGAGGTTTTTGGATGCATTTTAGATCTTAGTATCCATGAAAATAATAGAAAGACGAAACTCTATAAATCATTGGAAAAGATAGTTGTGTAGGCAGAAGAGAGAAATGAGGGACAGTGGTGCAAAGGGCAAAAGCAGAGCCTCCAAAGGAGGACGAAGTTTCATGTGTAACACAGAAAAGTTTGTTTCTGGAAAAGGAGAAACCTAAGGAAGTGCACAGTCAAAAGAGAAGAGTTAAAGAGATAAGAGCGTGGGGTGTTCTTTCTTCAGCTCTTCTTCACGTCTGTTTAATACACATTTCTTGTCCATTTAAAGGTGGAATGTGAATAATACATCATGAAATTTAAAAAAATTTTGAGTTTAATAACAATCAAAAATTTACTTCAGAGAGTGGACCAGACCAAAGCACCAAAACGTGCGTTATGCTCCATCCTTGGAAGGCCTCTCCACATACATGGAGTAACAGCCAAAGGCCCTGACCATCACCACAGCTACACTCTCTAATATGGTACCCACCAGCCACACGTAGATATTCCAATTTAATTTTATGTTAGCTTGAATTCAATAACATATTTAAAAGTTAAATGAAATAAACATGTCTCAGTTGCATGTGCTCTGTGGCCGTATGTGGTTAGCCACATATTGGACAGTGTGGATATAGGATATTCCCCTCACTGCTGAAATCTCCACTGGACTCCACAGTCCTTCAGAATTCTGCAATGTTGCTCCTTGACTGCTTTGGGATTCATCTCAATGCCCTCTTCACCTGGTTCACTCTGCTCCATCACCTTGGCCCTCTCACTCTTTCTCAGACATGTGGAGCTTGTTTCTACATGAGGTCTTTGCATTTTTCACTCCCTCTCCAAGGACCACCTATCCTCCTGTTATTTTTGTCTCTGTTGAAATATCATTAAATCTTTCTCTGACCACTTCCTCAAACAACATCTATGTCCATCATGCTCTATTCCCTACCTGTTTTAGTTTCTTTAATCTGTTATTTCACAATAAGCTGTTTAACAATTTGAGCTCCATAAGGACAGGAACTTTATGCTGTGGCTATGATAGCTCCGGTTCTTATAAGACCTTGCAATAAACAGTACTTAATAAGTATTTATTCAATTAATATATGAATAAAGTTCCAAATTTTTGTCATATTGCCTTTGAGAGTATCTTAGAAGGCTCTGGACATTTGATTCTCTAAATTTTCCAGAAAACTTGCTTAGGGGATAACATCAATGGAATAATAAGATATTTTTCCATGCCCACCAGAGTTTACTCCTTGGTGTGGCTGGGCATGTCGTGGAAAGCTCATATCAGTACGATTATGTAAATTCAGCATTCACAAGATCTTTGAGTTTATATCATTTCAAGATATATAGACAATTACACACCCATAGGAAAGATGAAACACAAATATAGTCTAGCAAGGAAGAGGAGGAAGGAGGGAGAGGGAAGGGGGAAGGAGGGAGGGCAAGTGGTGGGATCTCACCTAACATACACAATGTGAGGGTGTTTGGCACCTCCCCTGGGTGAAGGACCCAAGTACAACTTGAACCTTATCTTAAAGTTGAAAAAATGTAACCTAAAAACATAACCTCATATTAATTTGAAATTTTAAAAAAGATTAAAGTTAGAACCAAAATATCTGAAAAGCATTTTTAGAACTCACTGAATATTGCAACTGCTTCTATCAAACCAGATATTGATGCATTAGTTTCTCAAATCCAATGTCAAATACCCCACTAGTTTTATGTTCTCCACTTTTACTTTTATAATAAAAAATATTAACTAAAAGAAATACATCTAATATTTCCAGTAATGCCAGCTAAAAAGATGGAAGCTTACAAGATAGATGAAAAAAAAAAAAAAAGAAACAAAGCCAAAGAATATTTGCAAAATAAAATCCTTATATGTAGTTGAAATAAGAAAGTTGAAAATAGAAATGGAAAAGGCTATACCAGGTTAATAAATTTTTGTGTAGAGACCTTACTAAATTCACTTATTAGTTTTCGTTTGTAGATTCTTTTGAATTTTCTACATGCATATAGGCATACCTTGGAGATACTGTGGGTTCAGTTCCAGAGTGCAATAAAGTGAATACCGTGAATATCGTGAATACTAAAAAAAAAGATAGAAGAAGTTTAGAACAGAAAGGGGAGGGAGGGAGAGAGAGAGAGAAAGAGGCAGGCTAGTGTGTTTCTAAAAGATATATAAGCTTTTAAAATCTCTTCTAGCTAAAGTACAAAAGGAAGAAATATTATCTTAGAAAGGAGTTGAGGCTCGGCGCCTGTGGCTCAACAGGCTAAGGCGCCAGCCACGTACACCTGAGCTGGCGGGTTCGAATCCAGCCCGGGCCCGCCAAACAACAATGACGGCTATAACCAAAAAATGGCCGAGCATTGTGGTGGGTGCCTGCAGTCCCAGCTACTTGGGGTGGGGGGGCAGGAGACTTACTTGAGCCCAGGAATTGGAGGTTGCTGTGAGCTGTGATGCCACAGCACTCTATCTAGAGTGACAGCTTGAGGCTCTGTCTCAAAAATAAATAAATTAAAAATAAAAAAAAGAAAGAAAGGAGTTGAGAAAGTGCACAGAAGTGGACTGAGGTTAGGTCTATAGAACCAGATTTCCAGGATGTCAATCCTGCCTCCGCTCCTCCCTAACTAATCTCTGACTGGCTATTGAATGTGTGTATCTCTCAATTTCCTCATCTGATAAGGCAGATAATTATAGTACTCATTTCGTAGGACTGTTGTGGGGTTGAAATGACCTGATACATGCAAAGCCCTTAGAACAATGCCTGACACACGTGATGCTGACTTTATGGTTACTATTGAAGATGTCTGTGATTATTTTGTTGCTCTTTTTGCTTTTGCTATTACTAGTATTATTACTTGTCATTAAAGAAGCTAGGATACTATGTTCCCATGTATTCTATATCTAAGTTTGAACTTGGATATTGATTGTAAGATGTAATCAAACATTTTAAAAGAAAAGCAAAGTGCGTAGTAAGCCATCTCTGCACATAGTATATGGGCTCTGCCTGGCTTGAGGCACTTCATGGTAACCACTCTGTTTAAGAAGAGAAGGGTTTCCAAGGGACTATCCCGGGGTGCTTTGCCCAGGTGTTACCTGTCAGGCTGTGGAAGCGAATGCAAGGAAAGCTAACAGATTAAAGAGTGTTCTAAAATATTTTAGGTTGTAATATGCATATAACCTCAATTTAAATTGTCCAAAAATCTTTTAAAGACTTCTAGATTTTATCTCTCTGATTCAAACTGATGCACAACTTTTATCATTATGTACAATATTCTAAATGTATTATATTTTGCTAGATGGAGGATGTTATTGAGGATATAATCGGTATGCAATCAAGTTTTAAAGAGGAAGAAACAGACTCTCCTCTGCTAATGCAAAGAACAGTAAGTGTTTCCAGACCCAAGGAAGTTATTTAAACAGAAATAAATAGCCTCTGATGATAAAAAAAATAAATAAAATTTGTTTGATTAGCAAATGATGTTTTGTTCTGTACTGTTGAAACAGATCAGTTAGAAGACGAATATTAGAAAATATTAATATCTGTTGGTGCAGAATAAAGATAATGTAATATTATGAAGGAAAATTATAAGACTCATACTAGTATCTCATTTCCTGTATCTATTTAATCTTTATATACGAGAATCTAATTATGTATCTAATCTGCTATAGTCTTTTCTATGAGTGATTTAATCTTCAGATTTTTTTGAAGTTCAGCACATGAACACCTTCATATGGTTATGACTAAATTTTGAATATTTACAATGACTAATTGATATCAAATTCAGAGTCTCTACACCTCTATAGAAGAAAGAAAAAGATTGTAACATTTACAAATATAAATTTACAAATATGCCAATAAACAGATTAAAGTGGAATTGTGAAAAGGTAGAACAGGCCTCACCCTACTTTAAACCATGTAGAAAGACTTCTATGTTGAATTCAGTACAAATACTGATATAATAATATTCAATGAAGAGATAATATATTGTTTTCCATTTGACTGCCACTGCCTTCTGATTGTTCATTTATTAATCATAAAAATGATATTTGTAAAGCGTGTGTAAGCTTTTTTGACATAATTTGAAGTATTATTGTTTGTTTATGGTTTATGACCCTATAGAAAACATGAGGAAAAAAAGAGTATAAAAATTGTAATTAAATTGCTAAACATTTCATTTAAAGAAAGTGAATTCCTACTACGTTGGGCACTGGAGACTATCCCTCAATAAATTAACAGGGTGGGCTAAGCTATGATGGGTGTTTTAAATATAGAGACTCAAGAAAAAATTGGTGAGTATATCCCTTTTTTATTTATTAATTCTTAGATAGATGAGAGAAGTATCTCTTTATTCCTTTTTTCTGGTAGGCAGGACCTCCACACAGAGCAAGTCACTAAAACTAACATTACCTGCCAAAGATCAGACGAGGCTTACAATCTGGTTCTGGTTGCAGAACCTTTTCCTTCCCTTCCTTTCCCTTCCCTTCCCTTTCCTTTCAGGATAGAGTAACAACTCTTTCTACATTTTCTCTCATTAGATTTCAAGTCTTATAGTTATATGAAAGCTGACCAATTCTCTAGAGAAATATATTATTAATCCCAATTTCTCCCTAATTTCACCGCATGAAGAAGCTAATTTTTTAACCAGTATTTGACTCTTGGTTTGAAAAAATAATATTAATTTCCTTTAATCTTCTCTTCCTTGGATATGGTCCCTATTGAAATTATACACTGAAATATTCTCTTTGTGAAATTATCTACTTGTTTTATAGAAGCTGTGTAGAGCGGCCTACTCAGTCAAAATCAGTGGTAATGACTATCAGGAATTTGCTTTTGATACACAGAAGGCACTTTAAAAAAAATAGTTACAACTGGCCAATGTGTATTTATATAAATAATCTGCTGTTGACCAATTAATGATCATTGATAATTCTAGATCCATATATATAGCTGTATATTTTACCAAATATTTATTAACTGCTTACATGAAATGTGGACACTCACACAATACAAAACTCCAAAATGAGTGAGAAACACTTCAGGCGTCCAGAGTCGACGTTTCAGTGGGGCAGCCCAGTGAACTGTACCTGAGAGGCGAGAAGAAGAAAACACATCTTGTGTCAACCCAGGTCCTAATCCAGGCATTGCACAGATCACCTAGCCTCCTTTTGCTTTGCTATTTCTGTATTATGGGAATAATGGGAATAATTAAAAATATTGATCTCTGAGGCTGTTTTTGATTGATACCTTCATAGACTACATGTGTATGCTTTTAACGCTAGTCAGAGAATCAGCAGCTGGAATGAAGGAGAAACCATGCGAAAGTGAGAATTTTTGGAAATGCTTTGGGAAGAGATGATGTTTGAAACACAGTTATGAAGTGCTATCTAGTTAAGGTTTTAAGAGACAGATGCGAAGGCAGAAAAGTGGCAAGTTAAGAGAACTACATAAGGCTAGAAGTGAGAAAAAAGAGAATGTGTAAGAATAGCTAGTAGAATAGAGGTAGAAAACTGAAGGATTTTTATAGTTTATGGAGATAAAAGTAAAGACTTATTATAGTCAGAGGAATGCTTTGAGTAAGTATATTAGCTAGTGAACTTTTGGATGCAGGTGGTATAACCTGACTTATATGGGGCTCAAGCATGAAAAGAATTTATTGGTTCATGCTGCCTAAAAATCCCTAAGTAATATTGTATGTGAGCATCCCTTTGTAAATTTGCCTGTTTTCTTCTGTGCTGGCTTTATTCTCAGCTGTTGAGCAGATATTGTCATAGCCTATTCCCAGCCATGTGTTACTTTTTTCTTGCTAACCTAGATATTTTTTCAGAAATTCACTCCTTTGTAAGAAAGAGGAAGTTTTTGATTAATTTCAACCAATTCTGTTGGCCCCATTTCCTTTGCCAGAAATTGTTTTAAGAAAGGGATTGTGCTACAATTCTGGCATATTGAGCCGGTCACCGAGACCCGCTAGGAAGTTTTCTTCAGTTTATAAAGTTGTTTCAAGAAAGAGGTTTTTGCTAGTCCAGGAAGTTACTATGTGACTTAGGGAATTGCTACAGCCATTGTATTGCCAAAGGGTAGATAATAGGAGGAGAAACAACCCCACAAAGAGGGGTGCTTATAACCCCGACTCATGCATGGCGGAAGTGAGCCATGTAACCAATAACATTTGTATCCCCATGATATTTTTAAATAATAATTTAAAAAATTAATAGGAACACTAAAAAAATCTAAAAGCTTTAGGATATGCTTTTAAGCTTCATTCTACTTAAATGTTTTCAAAATTTAGACTAAAAATAAGAACAAATTGAATTTTAGTTTCTATTAAATGTGGTCATACTAGAAATTAAAAAGAGTCAGGAGATACACTGCTTATATGTCCCTGAGGAATTATTCACCCATGGATTTCATATCATGTAAAGTTTCTTTCCCTTATTTTATAAGCTAGTTACGTCAGAATTTTCTGATTCTCACAAACACTTGCATTCTAGTGAATGCATTCAGTCCGAGTAGGCGATCTAAGAGAAGACTCCCTTTTCTCTCCCTGAGTCCCAGTTAAAGTGCCGAGATAATACCCTATGGAGTAACTTTTGTCATATATCAATTCTAAGCCAATTTCTCTGGATCGTGGGCCCACCCTAGAGCTGTGGAATGGGCGACATCCCCCTATAAATTATCTAGACTAAAAGTGAGAATAAGAGACGTTGCCAAAATAAATGTGAATGGATTCTCCTTAGGCTAAGTCAACAGATGCCCATAATGGCAAGCTCCAACTTACCAATAATAATAATTACTACACACTCACCCAGTATAGGACAGAGACTTTCTAAGTATTTGCACACACTTTCTCTATCAAATCACATTATAATTTCTGTTAGTGGGAAGCTTGGGAGTTGCTGAGGGGGAGGCTGCACTACCGTGGTTCTTCAGATTTGTCAGGATGACTGCAGTGCTTTAACGTATTTACAGCGCAACTTAGCCCAGGTGTTTTTGATCCAGCAGTGACTGTTGAGTGATTAGTCTCTAGAATCTGAATTACTAAGTCAGAGTTACCTCTCACTTTTTCTTTGTCCACCTGTCAATTAGTTTTAAGTACAACAACCATGTAGGCTGGACTGCCAGAGCCAAAGTGCAGGAATGTCTGTCCATCCAAATCAGCTGTGCTCTCTGACACAGAGCTCTGCTCTGTGGACTCTCAGTCTCCAGCTCCTTAGCATCAATGATGTTTTCTTCTTCCCTTTTCAACCATCCCCTCAACTGGTCATATCCTAGATCCGGTTGTTCCTAATTTCTCTACATCTCTTACATGTTTTTTCCACACTTTTGACCAACACGTTCTATTTTTTTCAGTATGCTTACTCTGGTGGTCTTAGTTTAACAGTTGTTCAAGCTTGATGAGACTCCAAATCAATGGACTCTATTACTGTTTTCTATTACTCTTCTGTTACTCTATTGCTCCTTCCAATTCACAGCATCCTAAAAATTTCTTCCTTAATTTGTCTAGAAGTCCTTGGTCCAGTACTCTAATTCCTTGTTAATACTCTTAACAGGTCCCCATTTTCCTTCATCGTAATTTCCTGGCCAAACCCCAACCGCAGTTAAAACCATTTCTTATCTTATGCTGCATGTTAACCTGAGAGATGAATGGGCAGAATTTCCCCACGTATGTCACAGTGCTTCCCACAAATACAGCACCAGTATTTCACAGGGGCATGAGAAGATACTCCATAGTTGTTTCAATTAATGGGAATTTTACCACGAATACTATTCCTGGTAAAATTCCCATTAATTGAAACAACTATGGAATATCTTCTCATCACTCTTCAAGTCTCCAAGATCCCTCATCCTTCTCCACTTTTCAGAGGACTTCCTTTTCATGACATGCTTCAAAGAGAAAATGTAAGTGATCAGATTAAAACTTATTGACCTCATCACCAGTTCTATTAAACATCTGCATCTATTTTCATTTTTCTGCTGTCCCTTCTACCATAATAGAATAATCTTCCTATCACATAATCTAAAGCCGACCCTGGCTACCACTTGTGTCAGGATCCCACACATTCTTACTCTCCCAAGGACTTTTGTTCCCTAAACAGCACCCCCCTTTGTGATCATCAGTATATGCTGATCTATTGGATTATAAATATCAGTGTTATAAATAACACCCACGAAACATCAAGCCAAACCAAACAGCTCCCTTTGAACTCATTTACTCCCTGGCTACCATGCTGTTTCATTATTCCTCTACACAAAAAGCCCACTGCCTCTATTTTCTTCCTTCTTCCACTTACCTCTTATTCTCTCTTCTCCAATGGAGTTTTTGTTCTCATAATTCTAAAAGGGCTCTTAGAACCAATCAATGCACAAGCCAGAAATAAATTCTTCATTCCTACCTGTCTTGGCTTCTAAGAGGCATTTGACATGGTTGACAACTTCCTTCTTGAAGTACTACCTGGGATTCTGTGCCACAATATTCTCCAGTTTTTTACCCATTTTATTGGTTCTTTCTCTTCTAACAGATGTCTGAGAGCTAAAGTGAGCCAAGGCTCAGTCTTCAGCCCTCGTTGCACACATATCCATATACACCCTCTAGGACAGCAGTTCTCAACCTGTGGGTCGTGACCCACAGGAACTGTATTAAAGGGCCGTGGCATTAGAAAGGTTAAGAACCACTGCTCTAGGTGATCTCAACCCATCTCCAGCCCAATGGCATTTATCTCTCCTAAATGCCAGACTCTTTACACCTTACTGCTTGCTTAATATCTTTTGTGGTTCTGACAAACATCTTAAATTTAACATGGCTGAAAAAAATATTGCTCCCCCAAATCTGCTTTCAGTTGATCTGAAACAAAAGACGGGAGGGCATTTTTGTTCTTCTCTCTCTTACTGCCATGCCTGCATCTATCAGGATATCTTTGTACCCACAGCCAACATTTTCAGAATCTCTCTGCTATTCATCATCAACACTTTCCACTATCTCCCTCTATAGACATAGGCTCTGCCTTAACTTCCCTCCTACATTTTGCTCCCTTACATCTGTTCTTCAGAGAAGCCAGAATAATCTTCCTAAGGTAATAACAAGATGCTGTTTCTCCCTGCTTAACATTTTATTAATTTTCTGAAATACTCAGAACATAATCCAGACACTTTATCACAGTCATCACTTCCTTTTGACTTTAGGGTCTGAAGTCAATAGTGTTCTTCCTGCTTCTTGAACATGACAAGCACATTATCATCTTAGAACTGTGGAACTTCCTTTTCTTTGTTTTGAATGTTTTCCTCTCAGCTCTTTGCATGTTTGCCTCTTTCTGACTCAGGTATTTAGGCAGGGTCATTTTGTCAGGGAGGCCTTCTAAATGACCCTAGTTAAAACACCCCCCTGCTGACTCCTCAAATCAACAACTTATATATCCTCTGACACTTATGAGTAGCAAAAACGTTCTTATTTATTATTGTATTAACCTCTTCATTGTGTGCTTTCACCCCTAGAATTTACACTCTTTGAAGATAGGGATTTTATCTGTCCTACTCACTTCTATATCCCTGGAACCTAGAACAGTGACCTGCTCATTATTTTATTCTTAGTATCCAGATAGTACCTAGCACATCATAGATGCTCAGCAAATACATATTAAATAGGCTACACTAAAATTCACACATAGCCTTCAAAGTAATTATTCCCATTCTAATTCCTATTTAGGAATACTTTTAATGGATAAAAAGCGGCAGAACAAGGATAAAGCCAACAATCATAATAGCTCTCATGCATTGGGTGTTTAAACTAGGTGGCATGAGTTGTGCAAAACACTTTGTGTGTGTGAAAAATTGCTTTTATTATTTACAACAAACCTATGAGATAGAGACTTAGATAAGAGAGGAAAGAGGCTTAGAGAAGTAGTAACTTGCCCAAGTTCAGATAGATAGTGAACGGTGGGACAGGGGCTTTATCTCAGTCCTGCATGGAACCAACATAATGATCCGACCCACTCGACTGTGCTGTTAGTCCAAGAAAGAAGCCATTTCAGGCAAGTGTAGAATCAGAGGATTCGAAGGAACCTGAAACTGATCTGAACCTCTGCCACACTCCAGCCAAATGACTGTTTAGCCTTTGACTTTAGACTTACCTGTAATTTCCACCCATTGTTCTTAGTTCAACTCCTTTATTTCAGAGAGGTGGTTGTTCATATAACTCATCTCTTTTAACATACAGGCAGTTTTCAATCAGGTGTCTATAAATGCTGGTGGCATTTAGCACTTTAGGGAAACTGTTATAGTTCAAGACCATGTCAGAGATGAGGAATGAGTAAATATTAACAACCCTTTGTGCTTGGTTGGAACTTGAAAAGACTGCATAACATCAATGAACAAGGTTCTGTCAATCACAGTCCAGACTGGATTAGTCTTAAAGTCCAAAGAAGAACCAAAGTTCACCTTAGCACAGAAGTTTCTGTACAGTGTTCCTGGTTATTGTTTTCAAGCTTAAGGAACAGAGAACGATGAAGGAGCAGGAGAAAGCCATTGCTATTGTGAAGGTTATAGACACATCAAAATTAAAACTGGTGAGCAAGTATATTTTGGAATTCTTTCAGTGTTTGGAGATGGAACCACCTTAACTGCTGAATTTTAAATTTATAAACTTATAGTCCATAAAATCAGGTATGTAGAAAATGAGCTTTAAAATGCTCAGAATATAATCTGCTGTGTCACCAAGTTTATTTACTTAAAAGATTGTTTTTAGCATTCTGGGCTATAAGAGGAAAAAATTACAATAGTCTATTTAGTAAAAAAATTATCCAAACTAATGTTTTATTATGACTTCTTATTGAAATAGTGAGGGTTTCACAGAATTGTTTGTTGTGGCGTTTTAAAATTAATGATTGTTTTATTGATTTATCACTAAATAGATTATATAAAAACAGTATGGTGTAAAAATATTTATAAGCTATCATTTTCTGTTTTCTATGTTATCTTTTCCACTTGCATTATAAACCAGCTAACCCAGGACAAGGGATTCCCACTCCAGCCCAACACGTTGTCTTTATTCACTCATAGTAGGATAAAAATAATAACAATAATAACACAGTGGGATTTCTCTGATCAATGTTTGTCATTCAAACCTCATAGCTCTGCCTTAGTAAAGAAAATAAATTAAGAGGGAGATCAGTGATACGTGTCCTAAAACCTGGAAGATTTGGTTTACTTCATATAAATGAATAAACACCTTAAAGGAAATACAATAATCGTCCCAATGCCAGCTTTTCATTTGTGTTTACACTGTGCTGAGTATGTACCCCGATGATGATCGCCTTTATACCTGCTTTATCTTTTTGCATGTCTACAGTTATTCTAATACTCTCATGCTCATTTTTATCATTTTTATGTCTACAGAAAATGTCTTCACAAAATGTGAAATAGAGGATCCAAAAAATTAAAAATCTTCCCTTAAGTTCCCTTGAAACTCACCCTAAATATGAAGTATCTCTCTCTTTCCCATGCGCACATATGAATTGAGATTTTTTTTTCTTATGGCATCATACTAAGAAATTATATGGAAATATAATACTTGACTATAAGACTTTCTGTTCTTAGTGTATTTGTAATGAGATGTTATGCACACACACATGTATTTCCAAAAGATTCTCAGCATTTTTCACAAACAATCCAGTTTCAGGGCCCTGAGGAGTATGTGCTGTGATGCCCTTTCTCTTGCTAAGTGAATAAACATGAAGAGTGATAAAACAATAACATAAATCTAATTAGACAAAGTATGACAAGTGTATTAGTCATACTTTTGCAGTGTTGGGTGAGGAGAAAAACAAACCAGGGTGGCATGAAGGAGAGTGTTGAAGAGAACCCATCCTAAGTAGAGCTTTAGAGGGTAGACTGGATTTTCATGCTTTTTTAACTGGTGAGTATCAATGAGGAGCAGAAAATAGCCTTGGCAAAGAGTGAAACTGAGAAAAATATAACCCAATGCCTTCTAACCTTTTTGAGCTTTCAAAAATGTGAAAGGCAAGGGCCATTTCACAGTAGGGTAAGGTAAAGAAAGAACCCAGCCTTTCTGTCAGACAGGCCTAGGTTTGAATCTAAGCCCTCTGTTTATTTATAAAACTATATAATCTTGAGACAATTGCATCATTTCTCAGAGCCCTTTTACATTTAAAGTGGTAATTGCAATACTTACCCTATGCAGTTTTGATAGAGATTACTTGACACATTGTTATTTAAATTATTATTATGGAACATGTTGGCTTAATACTTAGTATGTAAAAAATACTAAACAACCTCTGGCATAGTGTATACATTATGGTAATGTTTGTATTTTATTATCTCCATCTTAAGACAAACATTACATCTTATCTCCTTAAGATGGAGATAATAAAATACAAACATTTTCACAGATTCCTGTATAAAAATCTTCTCCCTTACCTGCTCCCTCCTACTAGAGTCTGAAGTCTATTATTGGAAGCAGGGGCATAATAGGTGCTTATGTGGGAACGGGAATTCTTTCATAACTTGACAGGAGTGGGAAATAAATTTCCTCTAGGGCAATTTTTTTGCCATATCCCAGGCTTTTTTGTACACAATTGTCCATAGAAGATTTATTTATAATAACCAAAAACTGGAAATGATTCAGATGTTCATTAACATGTAAACAGATAAGAAAAAAATGTAGTATATACATACAATGGAATATTATTTAGCAATAAAAAGGAGTGGACCATTGGTAAACACTACAACATGGATGAACTGCAAAATGATTAAACTAAGTAAAAATAGGAAAAAAATAAACATGTATCAAATATTGATGTAAAATTCTAGAAAAAGCAAACAAATCCAAAAATGACAGAGAACAAACCAGAAGGTCCCTGAGGGTTTCATTGTTGGGGAGTCAGGGCATGATGGGGGCAGGAACGGCCAGAGGGAGGAAGGGTTATAAAAAGGCACAGGACCCTACAGGAGTGGTAGATATTTTCATTACTTGGCTGTTTGGTACACATGTTGAAATTATAAACATTAAATACATGTACTTTATTATATGTTGATTATACATCAATAAAAATATAAAAATACACCTACAAAATAACATTACAAATGAAGAAAGGAAAGAGCTGGCATAATTAATGGATCACAGTGTATCTATACATCATCTTCAGAATGTTATTATTAGAAAGGCAACATGATATTTTGTGCAGTAGTTGACAAGTAATCTTTCTGTTATAATGGCTGTTTTATTCACCCTTCTTTGCATTTTTAAAATTCTAGCATGATTTCTTCTTTACCCTTGAATATTTTAACAGTTTTTTAAATAACATTTTGGCAGTTAAACACACTATAAAATTCACTGAGGCTTTCTTCTTTAAAAAATTATTTATTTCAATAGGTTTAGGAGGTACAAGTGTCTTCTGTTATGTTGAGGGTTTCTTTTGGGTAAACATACAAACACTTTTTATATACCATGAACATATACTCCGTATATCCTTGAGAAAACCATATTTTCTATTTTTGCAGGTAAAACTATATATGTGCGTGCCTATAATGCCAAGCTTTTGCTTTTATTGTTGAAATTTTCTATAACATTGGTGGTCATTTTTGTCTGCTCAACTTTTAAAACATGAGGAGGAATGTGTTAAAATCTTCCACTCTAATCACGGATTTATTCATTTCTCTTTGTGGTTTGTTTCATATGGTTAGAGGTTATTTCATTGGGAGCATGCATGCTTGTAGTTATTAAACCATTTTGGAAATTATCATTAATAATCTTTGTAATTTTAAAGCTCACTTTCTCAAATATTAATACAACTACATCCGTTTTCCAATGGTTATCATTTGCTGGATACTGCTTTTCCCATTTTTCAATGTTTGACCTTTGTTTGTTCTTTCACTACACAGGTATGCCTTGTAAGCTATTTATATCTAGTTACTTTCTTTTTATTTAATCTGCCCATCCTTTAGCTGGGGAGTTTTACCTATTTACATCCATTATTATTATTAATACATACTGGCTTCTCTCATCTTAATTTATTATTTGTCTATCATTATTATATGTTTCTCCTTAATACACTCTTACCACTTTCACATCCTTTGGTTTCCCCACCACCCTAGCCCAATTGTGCTGACACTATCTAGACCAGCGGTTCTCAACCTGTGGGTCACGACCCCTTTGGACCATTGGAA
>CAUYRH010110404.1:0-21748 GCA_963574655.1 Perodicticus potto
GAGGTGGGGCCTAATGGGAGGCATCTAGGTCATGGTGCCTTTCTTATGGTAGTGAAAAGTTCTCCCTATTTGGACACTGAATTAGGTTCCTTGGAAATGGATCAGTTACTATGAGAGTGGGTTGTTATAAAGCCAGGATGCCCCTGAGGTTTGCTTCTTCACATGAATCCACTTCCCCTTTGCCATTCTGAATTATGTTATGACACAACAGGAAAGCCCTTGCCACAAGTTAAGCCCATGCTTTGGAACTTCCAAATCTGCAGAACTGTTAGACAAATAAACCTCTGTTCATTATAAAAAAATAGAAATAAAAAAAGATCACTGTGGTCTTGGTGTGTGCCACACCTTTTGGGGGCAAAACACGATTGTAAGAGGGACTTTACCTAACAAATGCAATCAGTGTAACCTGGTTTCTTGTACCCTCAATGAATCTCAACAATAAAAAAAAAAAAGATTTAAAAAAAGATGTTATACTGTGTTGTTTGATTAGAAAAATACAGTATTCTTCCTAATTTAATATTAGTGTATTATCAAACCTAGATTTGTGCTGCAGGGCTTCTTATTTTAAATTGTAAACCAATAAAATATTGCCCAAAGTGTGGAAAACATAGGAATTAATGTCTATAATTTTATTACCTTGTATACAAACTATTGTTATGTATTATTTTTCTGGGTTATTTTCAAATGCATATATATTTTGGCAGAGTTGTAAAATCATTGAACACAGTATCTGAGGTCTTATTTTTCATTTATCATGACTCTATCCATGTTGGTGCACGGTTTTCCTAATTCCCACTTTAATTGTCTGTATAAAATTCTACTGGGGGGGAATATACCCTCTGAGAATTTTCTTATTTTTGGAAACTTCGGTGCTTCCTTTTGATTTTTTCACTAGGATAATCAATGATGTAATAAATGTTTTAGATTTGCAATGCATTGTGTGCAAGAATGACTTCTTTCCCTGTCTCCGACTTTTCTGCCTGATAGAGCCCCTGTGTTCCCCAAGGCCTCTATCTCCTGTAGGTTCTAGTAAGGTAACAGGCAGTATGGAAGTCAAATCCTATGAATGTCTATCTTCGCAAGACAAATGTCCTCACTGTAGTCTAACCACACAACATCAGACGCTTACTGAATATTGTAGTTTTCAAAGAGAGGACCTTTATTTAAATAATAGCTTTAAACCTATCACAATAAATTAGTACTTGTAACTTCCTATTTATTAAGTTTACACATAAAGAAGTTTAAGGAAAATTTCAAAGACAGCCTGAGGATGGAGTAAAAACTGATAAAAAATGCTAGGCTTATAGGTGCTATTTGGAAAAATACTGAATTAATAAATTGCAGTAACAAAACAGAATGATAATGGAAATATATCAAAATTGGTAAATAGGCTCTACATTTTTGTTGTCCATATACTTTTCTGTGATTCTCCATTTTTCTAAATCCAAGATACTATGAACAGTATTCTAAAACTGCAAAATATCAATTCCCTCAAAGAGATCCAGTTAAACAAAATCAAAGTTCACAGTACAAGCCAAATTACAAATGGAATATTCCTCTGAGTGAGCTCAGGGAAAACAGGATAGCTTATTAAATCCTGCCATGCATTTCATCCTTAGTGTAAATCTATTATACATAGAAATGTTAGCCTGCTTAACATACACTAAATAGAGACTCAATTTATTATCCCCTTGGTTCTTCGTAAACACAGAGAACATACTCAGTAATGAGCTGACAGACCATGGAATACCTATACTGAGGGAACCATGGCTCCTAAGGGAAATCAACAATGACACAGCTATATGGTGCTATCTGCCACAGGATGAATGGCCTCAGACACCTGGCAGGGACTGTCAGCTACCGCGTTACTTCCACACATGGTATTTGTAAAAATACATGTGTGAAGGAATTACTTTTTAAAATATTAAGAAAGAGATTTAAGGTTATCCCTATGATGCCACTCTTATTTACTCTGTAACATACCAAGCAGAAGAAAAGAGAATAAAAAGCAGTTTATCAGCAATTGTATATCAGTGTCTGCTATGGTTGAATGTATCCCCCAACATTCATGTGTTAGAAACTTAATCCCCAATGCAACAGTATTGGGGGGCGGGGCCTAATAAGAGATGATCAGAATGCATTTAGTTATCTCAAGAGGGGTTAGTTATCTCCAGGATGGGCCTTCTTTGGCCCTTGAACCTTCAACCATGGGATGACACAGCACACAGGCCTTCACCAGATACCACCTCCATGCTGCTGTACTTCCCATCCTTCAGAACTGTGAGCCAAATAAACTCCTGTCCATTATAAATTACCCTGTCTATGATACTCTGTTATAGCATCCAGTGTGACAGTGTGACAGTGTTACTCCTGTGAATGTCATCAAACATTAACCTAAGTATTAATGTTCTTATGCAGCAGTTCTCAAAGTGTAGTCAAGGATCCTTGGGGACCCTAAGATCCTATAAGGAGGTACGAGGCCCTTGCTTTGCCAACATCAGTAGTCCTCCCTCATCTACAGTTTTGTTTTTTGTGGTTTCAGTGACTTGAAGTCAACCGTGGTCTGAAAATATTAAACGAAAAATTCCAAAAATAAACAATTCTAAGCTTTAAGTTGTGTGCTGTTCTGAGTATCATGATGCACTCTCAAGCTGTCCTGCTCTGTCCTGCCCAGGACACAAGTCATCTCTTTGTTAGTGTATTTATGGTGTATATACTACCCACCCAATAAGTCACTTAGTAGCTTTCTTGGTTATCAGATTGACAAACCATAGTTCAGTTATGTGTTGCTTAATGATGGGAAAACATTTTGGAAAAACGTGCCCTTTGTCACTGAGCAAACATCATAGAGTTATGTAAACTAGAAGGTATGTACATTTTTATTTCTATAATTTTTTTCATACGAAAAACCAAAGGTCCCAGTACCATTACTGATCGTCAATTATTTCCCCTACTTGATCTGCAACGTCAACATCAAGTGGCACCAAGCACCAAGCAAGTTTCTCTCTAAGCCCCACAATAATCCATGAGGCCATCATACACATGGTCCACTGTTGACCTAAATATCATTATACATATAGTGATTAAATATATAGGGATGGTACTATCTAAGGTTTCAGGCATCTACTAGGGGTCTTGGAATGTACCCGTCTTGGAGAAGAGGGTACATACTACACATATCTGTGTGAAGCCAGCTTTTCTTCCTCTGCTTGAATCAAAGTAACATATCGTAACAGATTGACTGCAGATGAGATAAAGTAGCCGTCTTCTATAATGCCAGACATGAAAGAGATTTATCAAAATGTCAAATACTATTCTTCTATTTTTTCCTAGAAAATAGTTTTTTCCCATAGAATGTTACTTTTTTAATGTATAATGGGTATAATATTGTGATTTTTAAATAAAACAGAGAATATTTAAATATTTTCTTAGTTTTAAACATAGACATAACCCATGAAACAAGAGCTCCTTAGCACTTTTAAAGAGTATAATGGTGGGGGGGGAAATAATGTAATGAAGAATAATAAAATACATGTATAAAAAAAAAAATAAAGAGTATAATGGAGTCATCAGCCCCCCAATGAACTATTGTTTCATAGAACATCCTGAATTCAAGTCAGCTTATCTTTCTAGTGCGGATGACCCACTGAGTGAAGGCCTGAGAAATGGTAATGCCAGGTCACCACATAAAGTTTATCATGCCCTAAGATTGGGGTGTTTCACTTAGGGGTAGAGGAGAAGTCATCACCTCCTTCAGCCATGTCTGGTTCTGCAGACAAAGTTTAGGGTAATTTGAAGTGGAAAGCTTGGCATGTGCCTCTCTCAGAAAGAGGTGAATCAGCACCTGTTCTGTAGCAGAACCTCCCTCAAAGTTAATGAAATTCAATGTGATAAAAGCCCTATGTGTACTACAAAGGTGACATAAAAAACAAAACAAAATAAAACAAAACAAAACCCCCAGTATGTGACCAAGAAAAATAATGGCTCCTTAGGCACTTGGTCGCCAGGAGGTAGGGTGACCCACTCATTCCAGTTTGTCTGAGACTTTTTTGGTTTTCACACTAAAGTCTGCATCTCAGGTCTCCACTGAGGGTGATCAACTTATACCAGTTTGTCAACCACAAAGTAAGGTTGTATGCTATTTCATAAGGCAATCAATCTCATTTTTTCCTTTGGTTCAGTCAAAGGGTCTATTCAAATCTCTAAACCTTTGAAAATTCTGCTCCTGAATCACACAAATACAGTTCCTAAGATTTATAATGTACTTTTAACTACTCCAAAAACTTCTGTATAGGTTCTTTTTCCATATTGCCAACCACTGATGACAAGGTATTATCCTAACTACACATTCAATACATTTCTGAACAGAAATCAATTATTATTTGGGTTACACTATAACTAATAAGAACTCAAACCAAAATCTTTTAACTTCTAATTCTACGTTCTTTCTACCAAACTCTTGGGTTGACTGGCAGCAAAGTACATCTCTGAGTTTCCAGATGTACTGTCCATAACACACTCATGATGTAAGTTTCCCTGAGGTCTAGCACACATCCAACTGTCTTACTTTGTATTTCCACTTGGTGCACAGACACAGAGAACTCTTTATTTTAAACTTCAAACATGTTCCTTACACAGTCATCCCCATTTCCTCCCACTTACTAAACCCCAAATCTAGGCACCATTCTTTTTTTTTTGTAGAGACAGAGTCTTACTTTTTCATCCTCAGTAGAGTGCCGTGGCATCACACAGCTCACAGCAACCTCCAACTCCTGGGCTTAGGCGATTCTCCTGCCTCAGTCTCCCGAGTAGCTGGGACTACAGGCGCCCGCCATAACGCCCAGCTATTTTTTTTTTTGTTGTTGCAGTTTGGCCGGGGCCGGGTTTGAACCCGCCACCCTCACTACTGACTGAGCCACAGGCGCCGCCCACTTCTCTTTCCTTTCTTCACTGATGGTTCTGAGCAATGTCTTTATAACCCTAATTTAGGTATTACCTTAAATCCTTTGCAGATTGTTAAGAAGGAAAAATAACATTATTTGTCACCCCGGTCTGAGAGGAGTTCTGCTCATGGAAGGTAAAATACCTCTCAAAATCCCTTGAAAATTGAGGACTGATTGTGTAAAAAGCAAGGAAAAGTAAAGACTTTTTCTCAACACAACGAGAAAAAACTCTAGAGAGAAAACATCATCATTAATTAAATTAATAATCTACCACCATCTTACCAAGCTGTATTTCTTATTACTTAAATATTGCCTACTAAAATAAAAGCTTCTGTCTATACAACATTGTTGACTGGTTTAAAATTCTGCATGATGGGTTACACAGTGTGCCCACTCACAGACACCTTTCACAGCCAGGCCTGGCAGAGTGTCCTGTTTTAAGACTATAGGTATCTTGTTGCGCTGCACACAGGGTGGAGATGGCAACAGGGAGCCTGAAGTGTGTCACCAACCCCAGCTATGGAGCCTAGAAAGACCACAGAATCACCTCAGGTGTACACCAGGGAACATAATAGGTGCAAGGCTTAATCAGACAAAGGACCCTTGGCCATGCGTTTTCAGAGTAAGAACTAAAAATGATATAATACTTTAATAGTGTATCAACAGGACATAAGGTTGAAACTGTGTGTGTGTGAGAGAGAGAGCACGCACATGTGTGGGTGTGCAAGAAACACTGGGCAGAGATCATGCTCAAATTAAGTGGTAATAGCTATATTTGAACATGTCTGTGGCGCAACTCCTAAGGAATTTTGAGGCCCAGGTGACCTACATGATTCTTTCCAACTATTTCTTTACTGTCTATCAAAATCTGGGAGCTTCTGAACACATGGTGGGTCCTGTAGGGTGGAGTGCCCAGGAAGGACATGGAAGTTCCTCACCCCTTTCTCAATAAAGGAAAATATAAAATGAAAAACCAAAATTCAATCAACTCCTGATTTTTATAATAAAGTAAAACAGATAATCATCGAATCACAACTGTATGACTTCAGAATATACCAGTGATCTATTTTTTTAAAACAACATACTTATCTTTAAATAATATAATAAATTAAATATATGACTTAAGTTAATGTTAAAATAAATTTGGCACAGACCCAACTAATGGTAGAAACTGGATGATGGCCCAGAAGTGGATTAGAGGGGAAAACCAGCCTAGAATTGAAAATGTCCCATAAATGGTTTCCATATGGATAATTAAGACCCAGCAATGGAGGTAAATTTATAGTTACATGTAACCTTCTAAAAAAGCTGGCCTATTTTGTGGTGGTCATTACTTAAGGTGAAAGGTGAAGTGATTTGCTAGAGCAATGTAGGAGTCAATGTTAGACACAGAATGAGAGAAAATCCAGAAGTCCTTGGCTCAGGTTGCTGAAAGCAACCCACTGTACCATGCCTCCCATTCTGTCACCATGGTTGGTTTTCTGCCAATAGCTCCTAGATGACGTCTTCAAAGTTCTGCAGAAAGAGGAAACAGCCAAGGGATCACAACAGTGAGCAGGAGCGGCTGGCGCCGTGACATGTGTGGAAGCGTTCGTCCTCCAATTAACTAGTACTTTCTTTTCAACTAAACTCTAGCTAGCAGTACCAGAAAAAGATGTGCTATAAGCAAAACACATTCAAACCATAACACCAGGAGTCAGTGCTCCATCTTACCAGGTTTCCTACAGTCAAGACATGTTCAAACTGTGGCGTCATAGGATGGTGCTCCATTGCCATAAACAGTGTATTCAGGACAATGCAGATGGTGATGGCTAAGTCCACGAAAGGGTCCATAACTATCAAGTTAACGATCTCTTTCAGTTTTATCCAGTATGGGTGACACTCCCAGATGAGGAAAGTGTTGGCAAATTTATACCAGCATGGCGGGCACTTTCTCTGAGACTCTTCCAGTTCTGTAGTAAGTAAAGAACAAAGATGGCCCCTCAAGCACAGAGAGAAAAAGGAAGAGGACACACTAGTAATCCTAATGGGTCAATACCACTTTATTAACATGAGAATAAAGCTCCCTAGAGTACTGACATTCCTAAGTGTTTCCTTCAGTATTCCTTCTCTTTAAGGTAGAGAGGAGGTATAATCAGTACAAGTCACTTCCCTGTTAACGATCTAATTATAAATAAAACTCAGCCTGTCAGTACAGGAGTAGAGCACCGTGGTTAGGGCCTGGCCTCTCAGCTCTGACTCCTTGATTTCAGCTGGCTTCAGTGCTTACAAGGTAGACATTGTGAGACCATGGGCAAGGCACCTGACTGACTTCCCTGCCTAAGCTGACTCAGTTGTAGAACAGTGCACCTGCTTTATAGGTTATAGGACTAAATGAACCTTATAACCATGTGGTCCCCCACCCCTGGGCCATGGTTTGCAGCCTAGTAAGAGCTGGACCACAGAGCTCCCCACCCACCCCAACCCTCGTCCCTGGTCTGTGGAAAAATCATCTTTTATGAAACTTAGGAACCAGGTGGCAAAGCAGGAGGTGAAGCAGGCAATGCAGTGAAAACTGTCTTCCATGAAAACAGTTCCTGGTGCCAAAAAGGTTGGGACTGCTGCTATAACCTCATTTAATGAAGTTATATGAGTTGGATTAAAGATTCAACATTGGTGCGTGTAGAGCACTCAGCACAATGCCTGGTACAAGGTAAGTCCTCAAAAAATGGTAGGCATTACATTATACATCATATTATTAAATTATTATCAGATAAGCCATCAAAATCACAGACTTTGAAGTCAGACAAGTCTGGGTTCAAATGCCAGCTCAGGCACTTATAGCTATGAGATGTTGGGCAAGTTACTCTGATTTGCTGTGAGAATTAAATGAGCTAAAATATAAAGTGTACATACATCCTAGCTTATAATAAATGCCACAGAACTATTTGCTATTTTTATTTTCATCGGCATAATCAGTGCTGTCAGCCAAGTCACCCTACGAAATGCCTCTATTACGTTCTCAAAGAAGAACTCTACATGCCCAGAGTTCACAACTCGAAACTGAGTTAGGAACACAAGCCACATTCCTTCCCCAGGACCCTTCCTCCCTTGTTCTCTTTCTTCCTTTCTCTTCTTCTCTTGCCCTTTCCTACTCTCCTCCTTTACTTGTCTCTTTCTTTCTGTAGCTTCTTCCTCTTTCCCTCCCCAGGTCCTCATGCTTTTCTTTTTCTTTCTGTCCTTCTTTTGTCTTATCTTCACCATCTCTTTTAGAAGCAGAATGTGTTTTTGCAAACAAGATCTCAGGTGAGACTCAATATATAAAATAAATCAGAAACTGCTCTAGATCAAGTAGGAATAGGAGCATGGGGCCCAGTCTGATCGATGTCTTCCTGCTCCAAGTTGCTCCCCACAACTAGGGCTCTGATACAGACAGAAAGATCAGTGGAGGTGATCTCTAAGGTCAGTTACAAAGCAAAGATTAAAAAGAATAATTAGACATCAAAGGCACAGAGCCACTCACCTGGTAGTTACAACAATCTAGGTGTGAGACCAGGGGTACCAAAGGTCTCCTCAAGCAAGTATTCAATATCACAGCTAGGACTATGAAATTCCAAGGACCTTGATATAAGAGGATGCTTTTTAAGGGGTATAATTTTGAAAAGCTATCAGAATGATAATCCTTAGAAGTGAGGTATTGATTCTACAGGGTGGCTGTGACAGTTAACACCCACCCCACCCCATGCTACCAACAATACCAAAACATTTAGGGAAATCAAAACAGTCTCCTAATAGTTCACCAAAACCAAGATGGCTCCCTTAATAAGTCTGCTTTGCCTTTCCAACCAGCTGGATGGTGCCTATGATGATGGCTTTATTTTCAAAGGGGTGGGTTTCGCTGGGTTTGTGATTGGCTCCCTGGTTGCTAAGAAAATGGTTGCCTTGGTTTTTCAGAATTAAGGGCCACAGCAAATGCCACGTGGGAGTCTGTGTGGGAAAGGGAGTCTGTGAAGAAAATTTGCTTTGGCTTCTTCCTTATAGAACTCCCTCCCTTCCTGAGGTAAATTTAGTTTTCTTCCCCAAAAAAGAAAATGAAAAGGTTCTCTTATTTCCATAAATTCTTATAGTACATATTTGGAAATTTAATTCCGTTCCTTTTTTAATCCCCTCCCTTCTCCAAATGTCTGCTGCCCGCTGGCACGTG
This sequence comes from Perodicticus potto, assembly GCA_963574655.1. Lineage (NCBI taxonomy): Eukaryota > Metazoa > Chordata > Mammalia > Primates > Lorisidae > Perodicticus > Perodicticus potto. Next base: position 9,127 of record CAUYRH010110404.1, read on the forward strand.
GAGGTTGAAGCCGTGACTGTTCACATTCCTGACAGTTGACACAATTGTAATGTTTTACAATGAACTAGGTTTCTAGTTTTGCCAGACAGCAAAGAAGAGTTTTCTTTTTTTTTTTTTTGAGACAGTTTCACTTTGTTACCCCTGGTATAGTGGTGTGGTGTAACAGCTCACAGCAACCTCAAACTCTTGGGCTGAAGCAATTCTTTTGCCTAAGCCTCCCAGTAGCTGAGACTACAGGCACCTGCCACAACACCTGGCTATTTTTTTTTATTGTTGTTGCAATTGTCATTGTTGTTTAGCTGGCCCCGGCCAGGTGCGAACCTGCCGGCCTGGGTGTATGTGGCCAGCGCCCTAACCATTGGACTATGGGTGCCAAGCTGAAAGAAGATTCTCACAGGGACACCAGCTATCTCTGATCTGCATTCACTGGGAAGGGAAGAGCCTTTTCACTCCCACAGAAAGTAACATGATATGGAGCTGTAGGAGCTAGACAGGATCATTAGTGAATAAGAGGGTTTAGAAAGGGACTTGCAACTCTGCACATTGGTACTTACCCCATATGCCTGAAATGGCTAAGTACTTGATCTGTGGGAATAGGTTAACACATGGGGGTGAGATGTCCAAAGGTCTGTCGGGTTGCCCTTGCTTTGCTTCTGGACATTTCATGGGTGGGCTTTGGTAGGCCATGAGATTTTTGAAGGCAGGAGCTTTTTTCAACTCAATTCGATAACCTGTACGCCCCTACCATGTACTGGGCACGGGGACACGCTGCTGAAGATGACCCTCCACCCTTACTAAGCTTATAGCTGCACAGGCAAGGCAGAACCAGACAGTCATTGTCCTGACACTCCACACTCTCGGCTGTATAACAGAATAAATAGGCCAGTGGGATGCCAGCTACTAGGGAAGCTGAGGCTACAGAGAGTTATGATCAGGTCACTGCACTCCAGTCTGGGTGATAGAGTGAGATACTGTCTCTAAAAAATAATAATAAAAAAAGAATAAATTGTGGCAGCAAGAGTTGTGGCCAATTACCTGCAGGGGAGTTTTGGAAACTATTTTACCTGAGAATCAACAACAATGCCAAGTACTATCACTGCCTCTTCATTCTTACTTGGCCAACTATCTCCCCTCTGCCACAGCTTTGCTGCTTTGAGAAGTGAGGCTACACTACTCTGCCTGCACCCTATTCCCAGCCCTCCGAAACATCCACAGAGCTTATGGCTCCACTAGTGGTGAACTCTGATGAATTTGCTGGATGCTTCTAAGCATTTCTGCAAGAGGGGGTAAGACAGTGCAGGCAGGGTGTTCTTATTGTGGACAGGATTCTGGAATTCACTGTGGTTTCTAAATCATTAGGTAGGCATAAGTCTGCTTTTTTGGTTTTAAATAATAATTATTTTAATCTTTACTTTAAAATAATGTCCAAGTTTCCTAACTGAAAGTCTAGGGAGCAGGAACGATTATTCAGTCAATTATTGTTGTAAGAGGCATTAAATATAGAGAAGGCAATGGTTAAACAGGCATGGATCTTTTATTCCTTCTTTTATTATTCAGGTCCAACCATTTATCACTCTTTGCCTATAGCAGTTCTGTCCTATCAGTTGTGACAAAGTGGCCAAATGCAAGGCAAGAGGATAGAAGGAAAATGAGAGCAAAACCTGGCAAGACAGGTACAGGATTTGTGAGCATCAGGGCCGAGGAGAGATCTGGAATGGCTTCTACTCAGCAACACAACCACAGCTATCTCTCTATTCCCTGAGCTACCCTCACAGCTATTTTTTACAAAATGTGTGTGATGGTCAGTGAAGGGTAGAGAATGAATATAGCAGGACACAAAAAGGGAGGAGAGGAAGAAAAGGGACGGAAGGTCTAAGTGCCCTAAAGGAGCCTTGCACCACAACACTCCCCCCAGCACTTCAAGCACAGCACAAGTTTCTCAGTTCGACAAACTGTGCATCAACTTTTGCCAGAAACTGTGCTAGGCCACTGCAGCAATCAATAAATAATTGCTGCACTACATTGATGATGCTCCTGTTCTGACACCTCTACTACTAATAAAATGTGCTTGTTGCTTGCAATAGATACTCAGAGAAATCCTATCTTGGTCTCCAAGTGAATAATAAAATTAACCAAAGTTTGTAAGCTCGTGTTCCTTTGCTTGGAATTGTTATCACCTCTATAGTTATTTGCCTGCAATCTCAAAGTACAAGCTGCAAAGCTTAAAAGATGTTCTATCAGACAATGACCTCAAAGGTAATTAAAGAAAACAAAAATAAACGGAGGTTGTTCAGGCAGCTGAAAGCAGTTCAATATTTTTTTTACTTGATACATACACAAGATTAGTCTAGTTATGGTGTAACTCCTTGCAAGTATGTGGAGAAGTAAACACTCTCAGGGAGTTCTTTTCTAAGGATTCTCCCTCCACGACAACCTCCTCCCCAACAGCCCCCACCCCCATGCACACAACAGAAGTGGCCATAAATGACTCAAAAAATAACTTGTCCCAAGGACACCAGGACAATTTTGAGTTTTCCTATCTCAGGTTAAACCTGAGTGTCTGAATTCTGAAGAACAGCAATCTGAAGCTTCAAAAGTAGCCTGGATCTAGATGGGACAACTCAGCTAAATCAACATGAATCAAATGAAGACCATACACACAGAATCAGTCAGAATCTTGTGAGGGAAACCTGTCACTGAATTTACCTACAGAGAGAGCCTCAGATGCAGACCACAACTGGGGACTACGGTCAAAGGAAAACATTCCTCAGCATGCCAGAGGAACCACCTAATACAGAGAATCCAGGCCCCGATGGCTACATTACTGCAGACAGGCTAGGATTCGACACTGGCTGCTCTTTCCCTGTGGCACAGAGCGCCTGAAGGAAGAAGGGCTTCAGCTTACCCAGTCACACATCAAATATATTTATGGATATGTGGGGGTGTTTGAAGAGAGACAGAACTAGGTGTAATCAAAATGCACAGTACATTCTTCCTTAAGGGAAAACTAAAAGGGCTGTAAGTAGTTAAAAAGGAAAAGAGGAAGGTATGTTTTGGGGTCGAGGCGATGAGGAGGATTCTACATTTTATGTCTCTGGAGTTCTTCAGCCAGTGTTCCTTTGTGTCTTACAACACCTCACTGGCTGTCCAAGATGACAATTACAGAGGCTCACTGAGCTCCTCTAGCTTATGTGTGTGACTCCTTCACACTGCTTACTGGTCTGTGTACAATGCTGGCAGCAGATTTCAAGTCCTTATTTGATTCTCTGCATGTGGACTTGGGAAGAGAATTTTCAATCCTGGTTTCTGAAACTAGTAGGCTCTATTCCTAAAGGTCAGAGACAGTTTTTACAAAACTCAGACCAGGGCACAGGGATTATATTTAGCATGCACACTCGGTATTTGTATTCCAGCAGTTTGGAGTGACATCATGGGGCACATACCTTCCACCAGCGTATTTGTAACAACACTCATTATACTGTTGATTCTGTCCTTCCGCCCATAGGAGGCCAGTTGGTCCATGGAAACTAAAAGGGATCCAGGGCCTTTCTTCTTAATTTCTACCTCAGTTGTAGCCTAAAAAAAAAAATAATAACAAATAGGGTGAATAAAGTCTTATAAACACAAAGCTGGTCCTTACTGGGAAGACAGCCCAGAATGTGGTCTTCCTTACATTTTTGTACTTTATTCTATAGTCCTTTTCACTTCAAGATATACAATGAAACAGACTGGCCATGAATTGGCCTTAGTTCTACAAGTGATAAGACCAAGTCACTTAATCTGGTTGAGACTCAAACACCACACCTGGTTAATTCCAAACATAGAGCAGAAAGACCAGATTCCTTTAGTGATATAGGCACCAGCAGCAGACCCTGAGTTTTCTTGTACTAATCTCATACCTACAGCTTTTGACTAGAATTGGTCCAAAGGATAAAATAAGTCAAATTCACCTCTATCTGAAATTTTATAAGGCTGAGTCCACGATCACATCGAGTGTTTCTTCCCTATGTAAAAGCAGTGTCACTCTAATAAACTGCCCATTCCAAATGCCAAACCTGGACCTAACTGAACATCAGTACACTGAAGTTCTACCCCACGTCTCCTCCAAGACACTATAAGGAAGTATAGTAAGATTTTGCTATGTTAAATAAACATACTGTATCATAGTATGTTTATCTTGCCCTTTTTCTATTACTTAATCTGCAATGATCAAATTCCTAATACAATAAAAATGTCAGAAAACATCATCAGAAGTTTTTTAAAAATAATATTTATTAAAAATATTGTTACATGCCCCACCCTGGGTAATAGTGGTATGGTAGATTATAGCAAAAGGTTTCTTTCTTTTTTTTTTTTTTGAGACAGAGCCTCAAGCTGTCACCCTGGATAGAGTGTTGTGGCATCACAGCTCATAGCAACCTCCAATTCCTGGGCTCAAGCGAGTCTCCTGTCTCCGCCTCCCAAGTAGCTGGGACTACAGGTGCCCGCCACAACGCCCGGCCATTTTTTGGTTGCAGCCGTCATTGTTGTTTGGCAGGCCCAGGCTGGATTCGAACCTGCCAGCTCAAGTGTACGTGGCTGGCGCCTTAGCCCATTGAGCCACAGGCGCTGAGCCAGCAAAAGGTTTCTTAATGTCCCTTACTTATGATCTTTGTGAATATTCTGTATTAGATTGGGATTAATGGAGTCACTTAAAACCTTGCTCTCTAGTAACCATATTGCCCACTGTGCCATGTAACCCATGTAAATATGACTGCTCCTTCCACAAGGAGGTAAGTGGGCAGAGACAGTCACCACCCTGAGAGAACGTTTGTACAGTGCTCAAGAAGTACATGGCTGCTCAACACCAGGATGATCCAAACTCTGGAGAGGAAATAATTACCTCTGGAGAACCACTTCAAAAAGCCCTCCATTCCTTCTATATGTTTAGATTTGAAGGACTGAACAGAAGAAAGTTCCTGGCAGACTATAAGATTTGTCTTATCAAAGTGTTTCATCAGACTGTTCCACTGATTCAGACATTTGGTTCACCTGCAGGTCTTGATTGTTTTGTTTGTTTGGCAGAGATATAGAAGAAGTGAAAGGAAAATTAACTGATTTTCTTGGGAATTTCTGGCTACATTACTATACAAATATCTGTGTATTTAAGGATGACCTATTAACCATTATTTCAGATCATAAGATATATTTCTTTGAGGAGCTATTTTTGCTACAATTCCCAGCCAAATTCATTCATGACATTTCATAAATCACATTAAACTATTACATTTGAAAAATGATAGTCATTTAAAAATACAGAGCGGGGCGGCGTTTGTGGCTCAGCGAGTAGGGTGCTGATCCCATATATCGAGGGTGGCGGGTTCAAACCCGGCCCTGGCCAAACCGCATCAAAAAATAGCCGGGCATTGTGGCGGGCGCCTGTGGTCCCAGCTACTTGGGAAGCTGAGGCAAGAGAATCGCCTAAGCCCATGAGTTGGAGGTTGCTGTGAGCTGTGACTCCACGGCTCTCGAGGGCGATAAAGAGAGACTCTGTCTCTACAAAAAAAAAAAAAAAAATTATAGAAACACAGAGGGGCCCCATACAATAGACATTTATTTCTGCCACTGTACTGGTCTGACTGTCACTTGATAATCCCTATTTGAAAGCTAAAATAATTTTTTAGTTTGGGTTTAGCAAATCTACATAAATTAAAAAAAATTCACCTCCAAACTTAATATTAAGACAGCACAATTATTATTTGTATCTTTCTATATAAAATGAAAGTAAACTAGGGCAGAGATATGTAGGGACAACTTCCTTAATATCAAAATTTATTCTGGCTCGGCGCCTGTGGCTCAATGGGCTAAGACACCAGCTACGTACACCTGAGCTGGCGGGTTCGAATCCAGCCCGGGCCTGTCAATCAACAATGATGGCTGCAACCAAAAAATAGCTAGGCGTTGTGGCGGGTGCCTGCAGTCCCAGCTACTTGGGAGGCAGAGGCAGGAGACTCGCTTGAGCCCAGGAATTGGAGGTTGCTGTGAGTTGTGATGCCACGGCACTCTATCCAGGGTGACAGCTTGAGGATCTGTCTCAAAAAAAAAAAAAATTATCCTATAACTTTTTTATTATAGAACATAGTTTAATTTTCAAAGAAGAAAAGAATAAAAGACATCAAAAAAAGAAATTTCAGGCAGGGCGTGGTGGCTCAGTCTGTTATCCTAGAACTCTGGGAGGCCAAGGCAGGTGGATTGCTCGAGCTCAGGAGTTCACGACCAGCTTGAGCAAACGTGAGACCCTGTTGCTACTAAAAATAGAAAAAAACCTAGCTGGGCATTGTAGCAGGTGCCTGCAGTCCCAGCTACTCAGGAGGCTGAGGCAAGAGTATTGCTTAAGTCCAAAAGTTTGAGGTTGCTGTGAGCCATGATGCCACAACATTCTACGCAGGGTCACAGAATGAGAGACTCAGTTTCAAAAAAAAAACAACAACAACAACAAAATTTCAAAAAGTGGGGTGGGAATGGGAAGGAGTGAGACCAGGGCTTAGTAAACTCCCACCTAATTGGTACAATGTAGGAGTATATGGCACACCTCTTGGGTGAAGAACTCAAATACAACTTGGACTTTTCCAAACAAATGCAAGGTAACCTAATTGTGTGTATCCTTATATTAATCTGAAATTTAAGAAAACAATCATCATTTTCAGGAATAAAAGGGGCTATCAAATTCTATAGCCATTAGTAGGATAATAAGGATATACTATGAACAGCTTTATGTCATTTCATTTTAGATTAAATGGACAAACTTATCAAAACTAATCCAAAAAAACCCTGAAAATCTGGCCAGCTTCAGTGGTTCATGCCTGTAATCCTAGCAGTCTGGGAGGACAAGGCAGGAGGATCCCTTGAGCTTAGGAGTTCAGGACCAGCTTGAGCAAACAGCAAAATCCTGTTTTTGCTAAAAATAAAAAAATTAGCCAGGTGTTGTGCTGGGCACCTAAGTCTCAGCTACTTGGGAGGCTGAGGCAGAGGATTACCTGAACCAGGAGTTTGAGGTTGCTGTGAGCAAGAGAGTGAGACGCTGTCTCAAAAAAACCCAAAAACAAAAAACAAAAAAACCCCCCCTCAACCTCTCAGAAAATCTTTTTTTTGTAGAGACAGAGTCTCATTTTATCACCCTCAGGAGAGTGCCGTGGTGTCACACAACTCACAGCAACCTCAAACTCCTGGGCTTAGGCGATTCTCTTGCCTCAGGCTCCCGAGTAGCTGGGACTACAGGTGCCCACCACAACGCTCGGCTCTTCTTTTGTTGCAGTTTGGCCAGGGATGGATTTGAACCCGCCACCCTCAGTATATGGGGCTGGCACCCTACCCACTCAGCCATAGATGCCACTCTCAGAAAATCTTTATAGCCTATATTAGTTAAAGAAATTGTAATGAAAAACCTCTGACCACAAAGAAAACTTAAGCTCTAGGCAGTTTTGCAAGTGAATTATAATCAAATATTTAAGGAATAATACCACTTTTACACAATTTCTTTCAGAAAACAGAAGATAAGGGAATACGTCTCAACTAACATAAACCTGATACCAAACTTGACAAAAACATTACAAGAAAGAAAATTAGACACATATCCCTATTGAACAGATACAAAATTCTTAACAAAATACAATTAAATAGAATCTAGCAATATACCCCGAGGATGACACATCATGACCAACCACAGAGTCTAAGTCAGGAAAGCAAAGTAAGTTTAACACTAGCAAAAGTGTCAATATTATTCATCACGTTCACTGGATAAAAAAGAAAAAGCATGTGATTATCTCATAGATCCAGAAAAACATTTAACAAAATTCAATACCTGTGCATAATAAAAATCTCTCAGCAAACCATAAACATAATGTAGCACTTTCTTTCTGATAAAAGACATCTATGAAAACCTGTAGCAAACATCATAGTTCTTGATGTAATATTAAATTATTTTCCTTTAATAATGGAAACAAGAATATTTCCTTTCATCACTTCTCTTCAATTTTTTCTTTTTTTTTTATTTTTTCTTTTTTATTATTTTTTTTTCTCTTCAATTTTTTCTATCTTAAAGTTCTAGATAGTATAATAAAGCAAAATAAATAACTAAAGGCATAAGGATTGATGTTGCTGTTATTCACAAAAAATATTGTCTATGTAGAAAGCCCTATGGAATTTCCCCCCAGAACCCTCCAAACTTAATGGAACCAATATATTAATTTATCAAGGTCATGAGATGCAAGGTCAATATAAAATAATCAACTGTGTTTCTATATTCTGGCATCAAATACTTGAAAAATAAATTATAAATTATACTTTTTATTATCGTATCAAAAAATATCAATATTGGGCAGTGCCTGTGGCTCAAAGGAGTAGGGTGCCGGCCCCATATGCTGGAGCTGGCAGGTTCAAATCTAGCCCTGGCCAAAAACTGCAAAAAAAAATCAAAAAATCAAAAAATCAATACCAATAAATAATTGAAACATATGCAAGACCTCCCCAACCCTACCGCAAACTATACAACTTTGTTGAAAGCAACTTAATTTAGTCCTAAATAAAGAAGATACCACATAGACTGTAAGACTTATTACAATTAAGATGCTCAGTCTCTCTAAATTGATCTGTAGTGTTACAGTGCAATCCCTATCAAAATTCTAGGCTTTTTGGAAGAAACTGAAAAGATGATTCTAAAATTCATAAGGACATGCAAAGCTCTAGAATAATTTTTTTGTTTTTTGAGATAAAGTCTTACTCTGTTGCCCCAGGTGGAATGCAGTGAAGTCACTGCAGCTCACAGCAACCTCAAAATTCTGGATGCAAGTGATCCTCCTGCCTCAGCCTCCCGAGTAGCTGGGACTACAGGTGTGCACCATAACACCTGGGTAATTTTTCTATTTTTGGTAAAGGCAGAGTCTTCTTGCTCTTGCTTAGGCTGGTCTCAAACTCCTTGCTTCAAGCAATCCCTTGGCCTCCCAGAGTACTAGGACTGCAGTCACGAGCTACTGAGCCTAGCCCAGAATAATCTTAAAAAGATCTAGAATAGCAAAATGATCTCTTGAAACATTATGTAATCATCTTTAAAAAGATTATTTTTTGTTAAGAGGGTTTATGCTATCTCATTCCCAGAATACAAAGTTACAACAAGATAAATGTGTATTGGCATAAGCACGGAAAAACAGATCAGGGGGAAAGAACAGAGTTCAGACATAGACTCAAACATATACATCAATTGACTTCAACCAAGACTCTGAATCAATTCAATACAGAAAAAAAGTCTTTTTAACAAATGCTGTTAGAAGACTGGATCTTCATCCAGGTTGACCCCCACCTCATTTCACATGCAAAAATTAATACCAGATAAATCAGACACCTAAACATAATAATCAGAATGATGATTAATGAAGACACAAAATATCTTCATGCCCTTGGGGGTAGGCAGAGTTCTTGAACCAAGTTGTCAAAAACAATATCATAAAAGAAAAAAAGTGTTACATTGACTTCATCAAAATTAAAAATGTATATATCTGATAAAAGACATATAAAAAACTCTAAGAAATTAATAATAAAAAGATAAACACCTCAGTTAAAAATGAGCAAAAGACTTGAATAAATTCACTAAGGAAGATATATAAGAAGCCAACAAGCACAGGAAAGATGCTCATCATTATTAGTCATCAGGAAAATGTAAATTAAAGGCACAATAAGATAACATTTCTTATCTACTAAAATGCTAAAATCAAAGACTAATAACACCAGATACTGGCTAGGATGTGGAGCAAGAGAACCCTATACACCATTGGTAGGATTAAAAAAACAAACAGACCCCAAACTCTGTGACTATTCTGGAGAACAGTTTGGTAATTTCTTATAAACATAGAGTTTCACTCTGATTTATTTATCCAGTTTAAATGAAAAAATTTTGTCTGTATAAGTAGTAGTATAATAATGCTCATAGTAAGTATATTTGCACTAGCTGCAAATTGGAAGCAATGTGAATATCAACAGGAGAGAATGGATGAACAAATTGGGGTATATTTACACAAGGAAATACTACTCAACACTAATAAGGAATGAGCTACTGATAAAAAAAAGTAACATGAATGTATCTCAAAAGACAAAAAATCTTGTGGAATGAAAGAAGCCAAATAAAAAAATACATAATGTGTTTAAGTTCACACATATGTAAGAAAACTACCTACAGGAATACAAGTCAGAAGTGGTTGCCTGGAGAGGAGGGGACTTTCTGGGAGAGTCTGAGGTAATGAAGGACAATCTTCAACTGGTTGGAGAGCTCCTTCTCTACCTATTTACCCACAACTTTGGTTAACTCTTGGGAAAGGTTTTCCCAATATACTACTGCAATTTGATGATGCAGTGGAATTCTCTGAGAAGAAATATAGAATGCAGATGTATAAAAACTCATATGTATACAATGTTACCGGTATAGTGGAAATAAACAAAGATGAAACAGATGAGAAAACAAAGGCTATTTATTCAGAGCTTACTATGTCAAGGGAGTCAGCTACCTGAAACTTATGGCAGGCAGAGGAGTGGGAAGGCTTTCTGGGGGTGTGGACGGGGAAGGGAAGGCTTCATTCAGGTGTGCCCTACTGGAGGATACTGGTGGGGAGGGAGGCTATTGGAGGCTAAGTAGAAGCGGGACATCCCAGGTGAATATTTGACTTTTTCTGGTTGGATCTAAGTTGAAAATGAAAACAAAAGTAGGGAAGTATTTAGTTATTAAGCGTTAGGCATTTGGGGACTATTGTTATAGAAGTCATTATTTCACTTCTTAGATTTTCTCACTAAAGATAGAAATCTGGCTTCCTTTTTTTTTTTTTGAGACAGAGCCTTAAGCTGTCACCCTGGTTAGAGTACTGTGGCATCACAGATCACAGCAACCTCCAACTCCTGGGCTCAAGCGAGTCTTCTGCCTCCGCCTCCCAAGTAGCTGGGACTACAGGCGCCCGCCACAATGCCTGGCCATTTTTTGGTTGCAGCCGTCGTTGTTTGGCGGGCCGGACTGGACTCGAACCCGCCAGCTCAGGTGTACGTGGCTGGCGCCTTAGCCGCTTGAGCCACAGGCGCCGAGCCAGAAATCTGGCTTCCTACAAGTTGTAACAGGCTGGCTTTCTGGGTTGCTTACTGTAGACAAAGTGGTGGGTCAAAGTTCTATTTTAACTCAACTAGTTACTGTTCCTTTGTAGATGTAGTCTCTTAGTATTCAACAAATCACACTGATTTATGGAGAGCCAGACAGCAAATATACATTCCCTACTGTTAACTACCTAAGATGACATAACCTAAAACTGCCTCAGGAGGATATCACTTAAAAGTGCTAAGTATGAGTAGGAGCTAAGATAGTGTAGTTGCACACTAAGAAAATTAAAATCAGAGAATACCACAACAGGTAGGCAATCTCTCTTCCCCAGGTGATGTTTCAAAAGCTGGAATTAAAAGGACAGGTTCCTGGCTATTTTGTTTAATTCCTTTGCAATTAAAAAAAAATGAGATAAAATGCATATAGTTTATTTTTATTTTTTATTATTAATTAAATTATAACTTTGTACATTGATGCATTTATGGGGTTCAGGGTACTGCTTTGATATACAATATGAAATGCTTACATTGAACTAAGTAACACACCCATCACAATTATACTCATTTCTTAATAGTTTTGAAATGTACCATTGCATCATGCATATTAGTTGAGGTCCCCCCAAAGACCCTTCCTCTTCTTATATCCCTCCTCCCCTTCCCTCTCTCTCCTTTTCCTTTCTACTTTCTGGACTATAGTTACATTTTGCCAATCATATGAATGTGTAGGTGATTATATATTGATTTCATAGTTATATTGATTACACTGGATACTTTTTTTCCCATTCTTGAGATACTTTACTAAGAAGAATATGTTCCAGCTCCATCCAGGTAAACATAAAAGATGTGAAGTCTCCATCCCTTTTTATGGCTACATAGTATTCCATGGTGTACATATACCACAATTTGTTAATCCATTCATGGGTCGATGGGCACTTGGGCTGTTTCCATGTCTTGGCTATTATGATTTGGGCTGCAATAAACATTCTGGTGCAAATGTCTTTGTTGTAAAATAATTTTTTTTTCTTTCTTTTTTTTTGAGACAGAGCCTCAAGCTGTTGCCCTGGGTAGAGTGCTGTGGCATCACAGCTCACAGCAACCTCCAATTCCTGGGCTCAAGTGAGTCTCTTGCCTCCGCCTCCCAAGTAGCTGGCACTATAGGCGCCCGCCACAACGCCCGGCCATTTTTTTGGTTGCAGCCGTCATTGTTGTTTGGCGGGCCGGGCTGGATTCGAACCCGCCAGCTCAGGTGTACGTGGCTGGCGCCTTAGCCTGTTGAGCCACAGGCGCTGAGCCTGTAAAATAATTTTTGATCATCTAGGTATATACCTAGTAGAGGAAATGCAGGATCAAACAGTAGGTCCACTTTTAGTTCCTTAAGTGTTCTCCAAACTTCTTTCCAAAAAGGTTGTACTAGCTTGCATTCCCACCAGCAGTGTACAAGTGTTCCCTTCTCTCCGCATCCACAGCAACATCTGTGGTTTTGGGATTTTTGTGAAGTCAGCTAATCTTACTGGAG
>CAUYRH010110412.1:0-27095 GCA_963574655.1 Perodicticus potto
CCTGTGGAGTTTATGAGGCAGAGACAAATGTTAAAAACAAACAAAAAGGAGGGTAACTGGTGGGACCACACCTACGGTACATCTTAGAAGGGTACAGGTGAAACTTACTGAATGCAGAATATAAAGGTCTTAACACAATAAGTAAGAAAATGCCATGAATGCTGTGTTAACCAGTTTGATGAAAATATTTCATATTGTATATGAAACCAGCACATTGTACCCCATGACTGTACAATGTACACAGCTATGAGAAAAAAAAAAAAGAAAATAGACATTATTACTTTTTATAATCAGCCTTTATATTAATATCCTGTGACATATGAGGCCAGGGCAGCTATATAGGGCTCATATTTCCTTATTTTTTCCCCAAACTGACATTCTTTGGAAAGAATTTTTTCAAGAATGCCTCAGTAGCTGTGTTCCTGTGAAGAATGTTTCAGAACCAAATTTGGACCGCTTTTGGAATAAGCGGTCCAAATTTGAATACCTAAATATTCTGATGTGATCATTACACATTGTGTTCATGCAACAAAATATCATAAATACATAAAATAAATATGTAAAATACAACGTACCAACTTAAAAAAATGTTTTAAATTGTAAATGTGTAAAATACTATGTACCAACTTAAAAAATTCTTGAATAAAAACCTCACGTGGGCAATATAGCAAGACCCAATCTCAAAAAAAATAAAATTTTGGATTCATTGCAATGTTATCTCAGCAGCCACTGCCTCCAGCTTATTGATTAAGACTGGTTGTTCTTGTATCCAGTTCTCTAACTCATATCTGCTGTCAGTACCATTCCTTTCATTTTTGCCAACAATAAAAATTGAGTTGAGAGTATTTAACTCACTGCCAAAAAGACCTGTTCAATAGCAAGTCCAGGCCAGACGTCCAACTCCATTGTACTTGCATTCATTCAAGCTCCCAGCATGTGTGCCAGTCATTGTTGACACTAAGAATAAAAAACGAAAACCAAAAAACACATTGGCATAATCTTTGTCTTTTGAGTGTTCATAATAAGCAGTTCAGGGAATAGAAAGGGGACCAGGGAGGAGCAAGGAACGGGTTTAAAATGAACGGGACTCAGTTTTTGCCCTGTTAATGAGAAAAAAAAAAAAAAAAAAAAAAAAAGTGGTGGCCATCACCCTGGAGATAAAGGAGAAAAAAAAAAAAAACAACAGTACAGGAAAGCTGGGCCCAAGGTTGACCATTTCCCAAGGGCACAGGGCCTCAAGCGTGGTCCCCAGAGCAGTAACTGCAGCATCTCCTGGGGCCCCATTAGAAACAAACATCTTGGGCCCCACCCTGGAGGCTGAAGCTCAGTCATCTGCATTTTGTCCCCCTGCCTCCAAGTGATTCTAAGGTCCACTGACCCTAGAGGAACACTGACCTAAAGTCCAGTGAGTGGCAAATTCGAAACAACTCAGGGAGACAAACACAGCAACGGTGAGTCCTGTCTCTCCTGGAAAGACCATCAAAGCCCCTGACAGAGGCTCACCCAAGATAAGTCCCCCCAAATGCCTTGTTCCAGTTTCAAATTGGGATTCAGAGCTGTTACAAAATGCTAGTTCCAAATTTAAGTTAAACACTCACTCAAATAACTCTGGGGGAGAACTCCCACCCATATTTCAGCCATTCCCAGGGGTGCTGAGTGAGAGGAAATTGCCCAACAACAGCCAAATTCCATGAATCCAGAGAATAGTATAAATATGAAGCCACACAGGTGTTAGGAGGAGATAAGTGCTTTATTGGCGATCTGAAGGCAATGTGACAGCACACAGGAAGCAATCCCTGCTGCTGGCTGGAGGTGGTTGGAAGGCTGCTTTACCAAACAGATGGCCTTTAATCTGCAGCTTAAACAATATCAAGTAGAATTTTGCCAGGTAGGAGTTTCCATCAGAGGCAAGGGTAGGAGGTCCTGGGAGGGGTGAGGATGGGAAGACAGACTCAGGGGTGGTCACGGGAAGTCCCATCCCAAGCTGAAGAAGATCCACTTCATTCTGTAAGAAGAGATCCCTGCAAGCAAAGGATTGTGTGACAAAGTCAATGAAAGATCATTTTGTATGAGTGGAAAGAAAAGATTGGAGAGAAGGCCCTTTAGGTGGGATTTCTGGTGATTTTTTATTTTCACTTACAGTCATTCATTGCTGAAGGATGGAGATAAGTTCTGAGAACCATGGTAGGCAAGTTCATCATTGTGTGAACATCAAAGAGTACACTTACGCGCATCAAGGGTACATCCAACTACACACCCAGCTGTGTGGCACAGCCTGCTCCTAGGCTTCGACCCTGCACGGCCCATCCCTGTACCAAACTCTGCAGGCAATTGCGACACAACAGTATTCATATATCTAAACCTACCTAAAGAGGCCAGGCACAGTGGCTCAGCCCTATAATCCTGGCACTCTGGGAGGCTGAGATGGGAGGATCCCTTGAGCTCAGGACTTTGAGAACAGCCTGTGCAAGATAGAGACCCTTTCTCTGCTAAAAATAGAAAACCCAGTGAGGCATCATGGCAGGCACCTGTAGTCTCAGCCACTTGGGAGGCTGAGGCAGGAGGATCCCTGAGGCCAGGTTGCTGAATCACTGGTTGCTGTGAGTTAGGTGAGGCCACAGCACACTAGCCTGGGCAACAGAGTAAGACTGTCTCAAAAACAAAAAAATTAAATATAGAAGAGATCCGACCAAAATGTCGTTATGTAGTACGTGATTGTATTTGTGTTTTATCCTCCATAAATATGTTTTACTCAACACGTCCTCTGCAATTATGAAATGTGGCTGTGAGGAGGGGCGGCCCAGGACACCCCAACAATCAGACTTAAGAGACCCGAAGAGCCAGGATGGAGCCCATAGGTAGAAGCGTTAGTGCCGGCAAAGAGGAGAAGCCATCTGTCCTTTCGGATAGCAAAGTGGGGGGGGGGGGCTAAATATTCATGAAATACACACATGTGGAGTGGAGGGGATCGAGATCATCTGTACCAGAGGGCTCTACTTTCTCAGTGGTGAAGACAAGCAACACCGTGGCTGAGAAGCAGAAGCAGGTGTGGGAGTTTGAGGAGCACTGCCAGTGTTTGGGACAGTCAGCAGCTAGCACCCCTTCCCTCGGTGGGTGGCATGTTTCAGGTGCTACACACACACATACACTTAATCCTCATTACAGCACTAGGAGGTCAGGGGTATTATCATCATGCCCACTTTACAGAAGAGAAAACTGAGGCACAGAGAGATTACAGTCACACAGGTGATCAGCGGCCACGCTGGGGCTTGGGCCCATGCAGTTGCCAACCAGCACAGGGATTTAGAGAAGGAATTGCCTAGGCCTGGGTGAAAGATCACAAAGTGGCGTGGGAAGCCCTGCGGAGAGTAAAAGCCACAAATTTGCTGGGAAGTCAATCAATGGCCGGCTCCACCCACGCCTGCAGAGAACCTTAGAAGAACCATCACGTTTTCTGAAAGAAAGGCTTCAAGGGCCACTCTCCAAATGTTGCCAGGCGCTATGTGCACAAAAGGTGCCCTGAGCTCCAGCAGCAGGTGAGAAAGCCTTAAATGCAGTGTCCCGGGAGACCGTCCCGTGGGAGCCCACGGCGTCCCACCAGGAAGCTAAGAAGCTGCTGGGCGAGGGTGGCTTCCCAGCTTCCTTCGCCAGCCTTTGCCTTCCCTTCCCAGCCTTTGCCTCACCAGCCTGTGGATTTGGAAGTTCTTCAAGAATTTGGGGAAAGAGCAGCTGCCAACAAAGCTGAATCAAAGGAGCTAAAAATAGTCCAAGAAAACACAAAGACAGAATGTGCAAATCAGGATATGTGAGAAGCTGAGCCAAACTTAGAAAAACTGCAAGATGGGTGGGGGGCAGAAAGCAGACCCTCGGTCTCTCTGCAGTAGTACTTCCGCCCCTAAGTTTCCTCTGTGTGCCCGCCCGAGCTCTCTCTTGCTGTTTCTTCACGGTGAAAACCACCCCAGGTCACCCTCACTGTGCAGCAAAGCCTTCAAATCAAGTAAGCAAAGGGCCTTGTCTGAAAGTGCAGTCACATCAAACAAGATCCGCACACCACTGCCCACCACAGAGGGACGGGTCTGCCTTACAGGCCACAAGAATAACATGCAAAATCTTAGTTGCCTCGAAAACACTCTCCACCCGTTGGTCTTTCCATAGGACATATTGAGGTGCCAGCTGAGATTTAGGTCCGATGGGATGCGTATCAGCAAACACTCTGCAACAGTGACTTCATGCCTAAGGACGTTTGTTTAAATGTAAATTGGGGAAGTTGTTCCAAGGTCAATTCAGCAGTTCCGCATTATTAGGACATCCGTCAGTGCAGTTGGAGAGAACTGAGGGGTCGGTGGACCATCCTCGGAGTTGGCCACAAGAGTTAACCAGAGAGGCTCATTCTCTACTCAGGCCGACATCATAGTACCCTGCACTTTCCAGGGAAACGTAATGTGTTTCCCACATCGGGCCTGTGGTAGTGTCTTGTGCCCTTTTGAGCTTGTGAGACCACTTGTACTTGCGGGCTCACAGCCCCTCCCACATCTTCCAAGAGCACCAGTGTAGCCTGTTTCCGCCATCCTGTCTCCCGCCTCCTCCTCCTGACCCTCCTGCTTCCTTTCAGAAGGACCCTGTCGCTACACTGGGCAACAGTCAGGATCTTTCCACTAGTCACATTTGCAATGTCCCTTTTGCCTCATAAGGTAACATACTCAGATGCAGAAATCTTTAAGAGACATTATTCTTCAGACCACAGGCCCTCAAAAAAGTATCTGTTTGCTTCTGTCCTCTTTGCTTTCACTGACTGAGCAAACAAGCCACTCCGCCAATCCCAGGTGTGTTTTTCAGACAGCCCTTTTAGCTACCCCGTGGCAGGAGCCACTGCCCATCTAATCCAGGTCACCATGGTGCCATAGTGAAGCTTCTTCAGAGAATGAGTTAGTCAGACATTCTGTAGAGAAACAGAACCACTAGGAGATACCCTCCACACACACACACTCACTCACACACACTCATGCACATGCACACACATAGCACATACATATGTCTATATAGAGAGATTAGTATAAGAAATTGGTGCACAATTATGGCGGCCGATAGGTCCAAATTCTTCAAAGCCAATATTAAAAAGCTGGAAGCTGCTGTATAGCCAGGAAGAGCTCAGTCACAGTTCAAGACAGTTGGGCAGGAAGAATTCTCTGTTACTCAGGGGAAGGTCAGAATTTTGTTCTAGTCAGGCCTTCAATGGATGAGACGCACCCAAACTGGGGAGGGCCATTGCTTCACTCGGTCCCCCAACTGAAATGTTACTCTCATCCAAAAACAGCCTCACAGACATACCTGGAATAATGCTTGAGCAACTAACTATCTGGGTATCCCAGGGCTCTGTCAAGATGGTGCATAATTCACCATTACACAGCCAATGACAGAGGTGATGACTACACAACTGAGCCCTGCCCAGGCAGGTGTCACTGAGCACTGACACAATTACTGGTGCCCACTACAGCCTGCACAGAGGGTACCTAGAGGACCTCAGCATCTTCACTCACCATCTCATGGTCATGCACACCCTGAAACCAAAGGCCTAAGGCAGTGCAACTCAAGGGCTTACAAAGAATGCAAGGACTAACCCATGGAGTCTGCACCATGCACCTCGCCCTACCTCCCTTTATCCCCTTTCTTACCCTTTGAACCAACCTTGTGCACTTCAACCTTCTCTTCCCTTGACACTAGCTCTCTCCTCACTTTGCGCCTTTTTTTTCATATAAATAGCTCCCCTAGCTGGTCCCTCTCCCCTCCTCCTCCACCATGAGTCTCCCACATGGTCAGGCGAGCTTGAACCCTACAATGAACACAATTCAAAATATAATCCCAGGCTGAGAAGCCTGCTGAAAATCTCAAAAGTTTTCAAGACAAAATGAATGAGTCTCTGATTGTCACCAGTGTCCTGAGTGATTGGGAGCACTGAAAAAGTAGATAGTTTGGGGACACTGAAATATGACCAAGGCCTCAAAACATACCAGGTACACCCTGTCCTATCTCCTGGCTATGTGGTTTCCCTGAGAATAATCCAGTTTCCATCCCACTACCTGCAAACCTGTGCTCAGACAGTCTTTCTGATCCTAAGTTGCGCTTGAAACATGAAGATACCCCAGCCCAAATTCTTCTCCCTTCTCTCTTGGTAAAGGGCAAAGCAGTAGAATAGCTGACTTGCTCATCAGGCCAGATGATCTGGACAGATGCAGACTTTCCAGGGCCTTAGGAGGAAGCATACATATTTCATGGAAACCTAACCTAGTTGAGCTTGAGGAGGTTGGAAAAAAAACCCCTAGTGAGCGTTTCCTCCCAGGTGTCCGCAGGTGGTGAGCTGGAAGCCTAGAGCTTACAGGCCCCAAGAGGGAGGCCAATCTTCTGAGGCCCAGCAACGGATGGGCAAGGGATGGCAGAGGCAGGGATGAGGCTTCAGGTTTGGGGAGGACAAGCTGCTCAGGGGGGCCCCAACCAAAAAACCCCCCTGCATCAGAGTCAGAAAAGGAACTGACTTTCAGCTCTGTCCCCAAGAAGCACTTTTACAGCAGTACCAGGTAGCACGGAAGAGCACACTCTGGAATCAGATTGTCCTGGGGCTTAATTCCCATTCTATCCTTTCTTAGGAAGAAGAGCTAAGCTGGCTGATGTATCTCTGAGTTGCAGTTTTTTGTTTGTTTGTTTGTTTTCATCCATAAAGACCTGTGTTATATGCTGGTAGGAGATTCAATGACAGCATTATTACCAGCTCCACAGCATCAGACTTCTATCTTTCTATTCTGTCTTCCATTCTCAAGGTCACCTAATGGCCCAAGATGCCCCTGGAGCCTCCAAAGTGTAGGCTGGAAGGAGGAGAAAAGTCAAAATAGCAAAATGAGAAGGCCTTTCTCAGATCAGTCAGTTCCTTCTAAGCAGCCTTCCTTGTCCACATGACACCCCACACCAGGCTGTGACAGCACCTGGGAAATAGTCCTTTTATTAAACTGAGTTCATGCTCATCCTTTGCCCCAAATAAAGTTGGGATTCTGTTACTAATAAGGAAGGAGAAGTGAAGGCTCATGTCCCCTCCCCGGGCCTCCCATCACAGGCATCTCTTCTCTCAGTAAGGACAGGGTCTGGAGTCCTAGAGCTGCACCTGAACTAGGGCTCCAATGTAAGCAAGCCCTTGCGCCCAAGTTGCGCCTGTCTGGCCTGGCCTGGCACGAAGCTGAGAGTGAGCACCTCCCCACATTTTGCATCCCAGGCACCTATTCGTCTCATTCTAGCCCCAGCTCTGCCTTAGAGCTGCTGAAATGCCCACCCCATTGTCCCCCTCACCACATTGTACAGGGCAGTTTCTTCCCATTATAGCTGCTTTTCCAACATGGGCAAACCTATGTAAGCCTCAAAATTTAGAGCACTTCAGCATTCAATAAGTCCCTCAGTTGTCTGCTTTGTGTTTTTAGGTTTTGTGAGACAGGGTCTCCCTCTGTTGCCCAGGATGGATTGCAGTGTAACAACACAGTTCACTGAAGCCTCAAAACTCTGTGTTGTTGTTGTTGACATAAAGTCTTGCTATGTTGGCAGGCTGGTCTTGAACTCCTGGCATCTAGTGATTCTCCTGCCTCAGCCTCCCCAAATGCAGGGATTACAGGTGTGAGCCACTGTGCTCACCCAGCCTTTTGATTTCTGCTTGGTTTGGAGTCTTCAGACCCTGCAGAACACATAGGTTACACCACAAGCCCACGCCCCCCAGAGAGTGGCCAAGGATGTCTGGATGGTCAGTAATTAGGCCACTACACCAGGAAAAACAAAGCCATCAGCCCACAGCACAACTTCTTTTTTCATACTTCAGAACTCCTGCAGCAGACCTGGGAGAAGAGAAGGCTACAGCTGGCACAGGCTCCCCCCTCCACCCTTTCCTCTGCTAAGAACACACAGCCACACTAACACTAGCATTTCTCTAACCAGCTGGGCTAAAACAAGTTTAGATATGTGTGGGTTCCATGCACATTGGGTTAATTTCCAGTCCCATTATAATAATGGTGATAATTGGCCACACTCAGGGAGCTGGCAATTACTACTATTTTTAACCTGCATTACTAAGGCAAATGGCTTTATGTACAGCTGGTTCTCAGGGGGCTGAGTTTTCCCCAGCTGGAAAAGTCATGTTCCACAGTTGCTGCCCATTCCTGTTCTCTCTGATGTTCTTCCAACATGGCGGAACCTACAGGTACCAGGCTCATGGGCCCTACAGCCTGTTCCTTCCTCTGTGCCTTTCCTTCTTCTCTCTGTCTCTAAGCCAGCAGAAATTTGATATTTCAAGTCCCCACCAGTGGATGCCCAGTGGCTCTTGAACTTTACACCTCTGTCCTTACGCCATCATTCCCAAAGAAAACGTGTGGCCAGGCGTGGTGGTTCACGCCTGTAATCCCAGCACTCTGGGAGGCCAAGGCAGGTGAATCACCTGAGAGCAGGAGTTTGAGACCAGCCTGAGCAAAAGTGAGACCCTGACTCTACTAAAAATAGAAAAACTAGCCAGGCGTTGTGACAGGTGCCTATAATCCCAGCTACTTGGGAGGCCAAGGCAAAAGGATTGCTTATGTCCAAGAGTTCAAGGTTGCTATCAGCTATTATTACACCACTGTACTCTACCCATGGCAATGGAGAGAGACTGTCTCAAAAAAAAAAAAAAAAGGAAAGAAAGAAAAGAAAAGAAAATGTGTATCGCTAGTTTTATTTGACATTGCTCCCTCTGAACACTGGTATAGGCCTCTGGGCCCTGGGTGTTCTCTGACACCCTCACAGGACTGAGATCCTCTCTTATAACTTCTGTGTGGACAGAGGTGGTGTTGGCAGGACACCAGGATGACTGGAGGCAGGAGGAGGGAACAAACGAAGGTCTGGCCTTGCCTGGAGCAGAGGGAGCACCTCCTTACATTTTGCAGCCTAGCCCATCCCTGCCTTAGAGCTGCAGAGACACCCACACTTCTGTGGGTGAAGGGCAATAAAACTCATCTCTTATCCCAGGGATGAGAAAGGGGAAGTCTGGAGAATTCCTTGCAAACAGCCTGGAAGGATGCATGGGCAGAAAAAGCTCTGGGGAGTGTGACCACCGCCCTGAACCATCCCTTTCTGTGTGCTCACGTCTGTTCCTTGTCTCCCCTCTGTATGGCGAGTGCCTCCAAGACTGTTGTCACCCAGTGCGGTGTCTGACTCTTCAAACGCTTTTTAAATGAACAAATAGCGTCAAACACTTCTGTCACCTGTATATGTTCAGTCCTCACCAATCGGGGGTTCAAATAAAGTCATGTTAATATTAATACTGTCCTCAATCACAGTTGTCCCAGTCAACTGCAGAAGCCTCCCCTGCTGTCAGGAGAATTGGGGAGATGGGGAGATCTCCCAGGAGGGGTCATCATTGGCTGGCATAGCTGTTACTGGAGTAGTTGCTGGCTCTGCCATCATCCCCTGCCGCGAGGCCCCTCAGTGCTCCCTTGGCTCTGCTGTGGGAATGTTGTTGCTGGGGAAATGGCTGAGCTGGATGTGCTGTGGCCCTACCAGAGCTGCTACCAAGGCTACTCTGTCCCCTAAGGCTCTGATCCTGATGCTTCTGTCCCCCTGCCCTGCACAGAGACACAGAGCCGTCCCTCTACACTGAGGACAAATACTCTGATCCTGTCAGGGAAGGATCTACGGCTAGGTGGCTGTGGCTCCCAACAGTACAGAGTTTAGTAAGTTAATTCCTGAGTCCAGTGGCTGGATCAGGGCAGCAGCCTCCACACAATGCCATTGCTCCTCTGCCACAAAATGCAGCCAGATCCTTCTTCCTTTAGGATTAATTCTCTCTCTAGGGCAGCGGTTCTAAACCTGTTGGTGGTGACCCCTTTGTAACAATGCAAATATATCCTGCATATCAGATATTTACATTACGATTCATAACAGTAGCAAAATTACAGCTATGAAGTAGCAATAAAAATCATTTTATGGTTAGGGGTCATCACAACATGAGGAACTGTATTAAAGGGTCATGGCATTAGGAGGCATTAGGAAGGTTGAGAACCACTGCTCTAGGGGCATGTAATGTTTTTATTGCTACACAGAAAATTACCACAAATATAGTGGCTTTTATCCTGGGTAAATAGTATAGGACTGGCCCAAGCTAGGTGCCATATGGGGTCCTATTTGGTACCACATTCTCCCAATAGCAGCAATTAGCTCAGAGTTCTGCAGGTCAAAAGGTCAGGTGGGTGCAAGTGTGTTCTCTGCTGAGAGTCTCAGGAGACAGAAGTCAAGATGTTGGCCCGCCTGGGCTCCTGTTCGGAGGCTCCAAGGAAGAATCTGCTTCCAAGAGCTCTCAGGTGATTGGCAGAACTTAGTTCTTTGTGGTTGTAGGACTGAGTTCCCTGCCTCCCTGCTGGCTGTCAGCGGGGGCTGACTTCCTTTCTGCAAAGCCAACAGCCTTGCTTCTCCCAGGGTCCATCTGTCTCCATGCCTGCAGGAGCATGTGAACCCCCGTAGGAATTCTGCCAGCATCTGGGGATTTCCTCTTCTGCCAGCAACTGGGGAAACTTCGTGTAATCAAATCAGACCTGTCTGGATCTTTCTGTCTTAAGGTCAACTTTGCCATATGACATAATCACAGGCATGATGTCTCATCATATTCATAGGCCCCAAGGATTAGGATGAGATCCTGGTGGTGAAAGGTGAGCATTTTAGACATTCTGCCTGCTACAGGGGCCATCACACATCCTAACATCCTAGCCTTTTCCGGCCCCCTGTTTCCCCCATCTTTCACATCCAAATACACCTAAACCTCAGATGCGGATAGCATTCAAGGAGACACTTAGCAATCAGTGGATAATTAGGAGAAGGATGCCACCCAGTTCCACTCTTAGGATGCATTTGAGTCTTGTCTCTGGCCAAATGAGATGCCATATAAGCTTGGACCCACCCTGTGCTAAGGACTTGTTGTGTATTATCCCCAACAGTCCTGACAACTATCCCCCAAGTGCACATCATTGTCCCTGATGATAAGATGGGAAACCAGCCGCCCAGGAGGGTAAAGAGGTTGAATCTGATACACTAGGACAGGCTAGAGCCAAAATTTGAACTCAGATCTGACCTCTTTGTTTTGCATTTTTAAGTGTTATGTCCCTCTCACTGTTTTATTATGAAAATACTTAAACATACAGAAGATAAACTAAAAGATAATAAGCTGAATAGCCATCTACTTCTACCTGCTTCCAACTGGTACTAATACTTTCCCATATGTGTTTTCTATCTGCCTCTCTTTCTCCCTCTATACACGCACTTATAAATATATCTTATATTTATAATATAAAATGCCAGACCATTTCAAATGGAGTTGAAGATATGACACATCACTCCTAAATTCTCCAGCACGAATCTATGAATAAAGGACAATCTCTCACAATACCACCATCCACCACACCATATTCTCCTGAACTCCCCCACAGGTGTCTTCTGTAGCTGTCTTTGTTGTGTTGCGCCTTGTGACAGGCAGAATTGGCCTGTCCTGAACCTCTGAGTCAGAGTGAGGGGCATGGGCTGTGGGTGAGACAAGAAAGTTCAACTGGACCATGAGTGGGCCTCAGAGCTCTGCCTCCTGGTGGGCCCTGCTGTTTGGACTGTTGACAAGGGATCTGGGGAAAGGAAGCTGACATTTCCAGGCCTCTGTCTAAGCAAAGGGATGGAGGAAAAGCTGCACACATGAGCCCCGGGGTGATTTTCCTCAGTCACTGACCTTAATCAGACAGCTGCCCCCTCTGTTGTCCTGTGATTGGCATAGCCCTGGACCTGGCTGTGCCTGTCCTAAGACCTGACTATGCTCCCTTGTTCCTGTGCGCCCCTGTCCTTCATGCCAACCTCATCACTCTCCACCTGTGATCGATTGGGGTTTATTACTGACCAAGGTGAGAACAGAATAATGCCTATGAGTGCCTCAGGTATAGGCACTGTCGCTAGGGATCAGGCAGGCCACATGTGGGGAGCCCAGCAGGTGCCAAATTA
Source organism: Perodicticus potto (assembly GCA_963574655.1). Lineage (NCBI taxonomy): Eukaryota > Metazoa > Chordata > Mammalia > Primates > Lorisidae > Perodicticus > Perodicticus potto. The sequence continues at coordinate 12,028 of CAUYRH010110412.1, forward strand.
ATGACAAAATCAGCCAAAGAACAGAAGGAGTTTAAACATGCCCAAGAAAGCCAAGCTCCTTGAGGGCAAGATCCAAGTTTATGTTGATTTCTAATGCTGTGCCAGCAACCTGGCACAGAAAACCCCAAGTAGAACTTTAATTAACAACATTTAAATCAGTTGTTCTCAAAACTGGCTGTAATGAGAATCATCTGGGAAATGTAAATACCTACTAATTCCAACATCACCCCTCCAAATTCTGGATTAATTGGTCCAGGGTAGGATACTGGCCTTGGCTGTTCTAACTCCCCAGGCGATTTAAATGTGCACTCTGGCTGGGACCAACTGTGTTAAATGGATGAATGAAAGTAAGTGATATGAAAGACACAGTCCTGTGTGCATATTTTAACCTCTGCGGGGTCTCAGGAGTCTTCCCACTGCTCTTAGGAGAAAGTCCAAAGCCCTTTGCACAGTCCCTAAGTCCCTATGTGAGCTGCGTCTGCGTCTGCCCAGCTCTCCGCACAGTGCATATCTGGCACCCCTTTTCCTTTGTGCCCTGACTCAGTTTCTCCCAGCTTTCTGTGAGTGCCTGTGATGTACCGCAGTGCTTCCTCTGGCTGGCTGGGCCCTGGCCTGCCCTGCTCTCTGCCGTGCTGCCCTCGCACAGCTGTCTCCTCCTCAGTTGCCCTTCATGCTCCCCAGAAACTGTTCTGAGCTTGCTGTAGACCAGATCAAGGCCAGTCTTCCAACTCCCACAGCACCCACTGCTCCAGGGGCCCTACTACCATTTAACATTTCTGCACCATTTGTTGAATGACTGTCTGGCAGAACTGTTGTCTCCACCAAGGAAGAGGCCAGGACCTTCCCCTCCACTGTCATGGCCCTGGCATGGCACATACTGCTTACACAGAGGAATTCAATAATTCTACAAAATGAATGACTGTTGAAACAATAAAAGCAATTTTGCCTGTGGATTCAAAAGCTCAGAGCTCAAAAGCTTGCTCTTGCAACTAAGTGGCTGTATACACGGGGGAGAATTTCTTAAACTCTGAGTCCTTTTCTCCTCTTAAGGTTGTAGTGAGGACTAAAAATGACAATTTATATAAGGCGCTCACTCGAGGGCCTGCCACATACTGGGATGTCCAACAGTGCTAGCTTTCTTTTTGCTCCTTCAAGGAATGCCCGTAATCCCCAGAGGGAGTGGAGTGAACATATGAATTCTGTCACACTCACACAACAGATGGATACCTATGCAGGAGGAAAGGAAAATACCTCAAGACTGGATTGGTTTGGAGAGAAGACAGCATCATCTCCCAAGAGCATCATCCTTCCTGTGGAACTCACCCAAGGCAAGCCAGCCAGCCACCAGGCCAACGTTTGTCAACTTTTTTTTATCTCATGGCACACTTGAACCTATAGGTAAACTTCCATGGCACAGTGAAATTATGTTGATTATAAAAAAGAGTAAAAACAAAGAATATACTTACTGTGCTTTGAACTTCTTTGAAAATATTTTAATTAATGATCATTAAAAATTTTCACAGTACACCTAAAATCCTCTCATGGTGCACTGATTGAAAATCAGGAGCAGGACAGTGCTCTAATGGCAGGCTTGATCTTGTGACTCTGGGGCCCCATTTCTTTCTTTATTCTAGAAGCCAGCTATTCTAAGCTCCCCATATTTCCACCACAGTATATATACATGTCCTGCATAATCCCTTCCCCTTGAGTGTGGGTGAGATCCATAGGTATGACAGGACGATCTCTTGGTGGAGTTATGTGATGTAAGACTGTCATAGTGACTGGAGAGAGATTCGCCCACTGGCTTTTAAAAAGGAAGTCATCATAGTGTGAGGGGACCACCAGGCCAGACCCTGAGGGTGGCTTCTAGGAGTTGAGAGCCAGCCCCAGGTAGCAGCCAGCACAAAAATGGCCTTCAGTACTATAACCATAAGGAACTAAATTCTACCAACAACCCAAATGAGACTGAAAGAAGCTCATGAGTTCCAAATAAGAACACAGCCAGTCAAGGTGAGACCCGACACACAAGGAACCCAGTTGGACTACCCCAAGATGTCTGCCACCTAAAACCGTGGGATAGTTAATAATATGTTTTAAGCTGCTAAGTGGTAGTTGCTCACACAGCAATAGATAACAAATAAAAGTAAACGAATCGGTAGGAATTTAGGCATAAATAAATATTTCTTTCCTCGTTAGTATAGTGATGAGTAAGAAAAAAACCCAAAAAACAAAACAAAACAAAAAAAGAAATAATTCTCCCATGTTAATGTCACTGACAAACACTGTTGGTGTTTCTTCTGTGTGATGCAGATATTGGGTTATTTTTTAGCATAATTATAGTCATATTAGGTAAACACTTTTCTGGATTAATGGTAATTAAATTTAATTTTGCAATGTCACATTTTTATAAACTTTCATTTTAATGGTTGCATTATAATCCATTGAGAAGCTATGTTGTAGTCTACTTAGCCTTCCTCCATGGTGTAACTTTTACTTTTCTCTAGACTTTACTCTTATACTGTCAGGTGCATGTTCCTGGTTTTTGGTACCCAGTACCAAAGAATGGTTACTGATACTGACAGAATAAACAAGGAAGACAAACAGATATAACCAAGCCACACAGCAAACTTATTAAACACAGGGTAGAGAGAGGACACTCTCAAAGTAAGTAGAGAGCACACTGCTCCAATAAGGAACGGCAGCCCCCAGGGTTAAGGTCTGGCCTTTTATGCCAATCCCTAATAATATGCTAGTCTGGGAGTGGACTATTCATGATTTTCTGGGAAAGGGTGGAGAGTTCCTGGAATACTGAGTCCTCCCCTTTTCTAGCCTCCTAGGGCAATTTCCAAGAGTTGCCATGGTATTTATGAACTGCCATGGCATTGATAAGTGTGATTTTTACTGTTAAGGAGGGCAGTTCATGTAGGAACACTGTCACTTCAACTGTGCCCATGCTCCAAAGACCCTCTTTTGGGGCCTTGATAATATGTCTACTTTATAGTTTCTCTACCTTTTTTCTGGTTGGTCGGTCCTTAGAGACCCCCTGTCATAGACCAAACTGGTCAGTTCTTGGAAGCCCCTTTGACATGACATTTGTTCTTTTTTGTGAGCCCCCTCTGGTCAATTTGTTCCTCCTATTGTGTAGAAAGCACCTCCCGGTGCCGCCTGCTCCTCTCCCTCTCTAGCCCTACCTAACACTATTCTAAAAACTCTGCAGTTAGTACTTTCATGGAGAAGGTTTCCCTCCCTCTTTAGGATTATTCCTTCAGGTTAATTCTCAGACACACTACCCCCACGTTCTTAATTTGCCCCTACCTATTACAGATTTTCTAAATTTTGAAAACCTCTTATATATCACCTATGTCATATCAAAAGTAGCCCATAGACAATTTTCCTCTGCGTGTCCCTTGCTGGGCTGTTACAGGAACAAGTGTGGGGACAGAGCTAGCGATAAGTTGAGGAGGGAAAGGTTTTCAACTTAGGTGCAAAATTTAAGGGGACACTAAAATATTCAGTAATCAAGAGAAGCAATATTTTAACGCAATTGTATTAGTTTAGGGGGCTACTAAAACAAGGTACAGTAGTCCCCCTTATCTGATGTGTATTCGAGGATCCTCAGTGGAAGCCTGAAACCGCAGATATTATCAAATCCTATGTACTCTGTTTTTTTCCCCACAAAATATTCCTATGAAAAAGTTTAATTTACAAATTAGGCATAGTAGGAGATTAATAACAGCTAATAACAGCTATAATAACAGAACAGCTAGAACAATGTACTATAACAAAGTTATGTGACTATGATCTCTCTCTCTCTCTCTCTCTCTCTCTCTCTCAAAGTACCTTATTGTACTATACTCACCCTCGCCATGATGTGCCATGATACGATGCCCACATGACGAGATGAAGGGAGGTGAATGACATAGGCAGGGTGATGTAGTGTCATGCTGCTAATGACCTTCTCACATGTCAGAAGGAGGATCATGTGCTTCTGGTGGTCCTGGATTATTAAGGCATGGTGATGCCTATGGTGGACATACTGAGCAGATGGTATCAGTTGCTAATGGACAGCGGCATACACAGCATGGATACTCTGGACAAAATGACAATTCATGCCCCACGCAGGACAGCAAAAATTCATCATGCTACTCAGTAAAGCGCACAATTAAAAACTTATTAATCATTTATTTCTGGAATTTTCCCTGTGGCCCTCAGGAACTGGAACTGCATAAAATAAAATTGCAGATTGCGTGCAGGGGGGACTACTGTGCCACAAACTGGGTCTCTTGAAACAACAGACATTTGTTCTGTCTGGAGGCTGGAAGTCAGAAATTGAGGTGTTGGCAGGGCCTGGCTCCCTCTAACAGCTCTGGGGAAGGCTCCTTCCTCCTTCTGGCAGCCTCTGCTACCACCAACAGTCCTCAGCTTGTGTCCCTCTAATCTCTGCCTCTGTTCTCCCATTGGCCATCTTGCCCATGACTCCATGTGTTCACATGGCCTCTTTATAAGGACAGCAGCCTGGGGATTTAAAGCCCACCCTCATCCATTATAACCTTATCTTAATTAATTACATCTGCAAAGACTTTATTTCCAAACTAGTTTACATTCTGAGGTTCTGGGTGGACAAGAATATAGCAACCTAATAGAGCAACATTTCTTTTTATCGAAATCAAAATTAATGCAAAAAATCCACAAGAAACAAAATTTCAAAATTCTAAATAAAGACAGAATCCACCCCTGCAGAGCATGACTCACCTCATTTGCCTCTCTCTAGTCCCAGCCTTGATAATCTCTTTAAAAAGCCTCTAGAACAGTGTTGAGTAGCTAGAAAGACGTGGTAAACATCAGTGGCTTACATTTCCCCAGCACTATCTCAGAAGTCTGGGTTTAACAGACTTCTACCACTTTGCTTTCTATATATTTTCATGAGGACTTGTTATTTGTTTTGAGGATTTGACCTTCCACGTATCAACACCAATTTGGTCACAAAGGACTTATAAACAAGCACTGTTGGAAATACTTTTTCCCTTGGCATTGGCCATCCATTCTGAGATGACTCCATTCTTAATAGAAGAAAAGCATTTAGGACAGAGGCGCAGCCAAGCTTTATGCCAGATGAGATCTGACTGATGCCAGTGAGTGTCTGAGACACTAAACACCAATGAGGACAAGATGAGCCCTCTCCTAGGCTCTGACCCTCACAGAACCCCAGAAAAACAGATCTAAGTTTGGCAAACCCCTTCCCATCACTCCAGTAGTTTGTGCTGCAAACTTGGAAAGGTTTCCAGAATTTCCGAAGGAGACTATCTACCTCTTTTCAGAAAACACACAATCTCTGTTTGTATGTTGGTTTCTCAGCAAGAGAACATAAGAAATAGCACAGCCTGGGCTGCAGTGATTCAAAAAAGTAGGTCATAAATATCCTTGAATCCAATTGCCGGGGCTGGCAGTGGACACCCCAGCAAGCAGGTTCTACATGGTTTATTTTTCTTTCCTTTCTGGAGTCACGGAGAGAAAAAGCATTGGAATCTTTAAGTTTTTCTCACTCTGAAAAAAGACAGGGCAGAGAATTCAATATTATTAATATCTATGGATTTTTTAGTACATAAAAAAATTCTGTGTACTTTCTAAATGTAATTTCTGTGAAATCAAACTGACAAGGTTGATATTGAATTATTCTTGTTTTCAGAACTAGAAATGTCTTAGAGAGACTGGCTCAATGTGTCTCTGCCCATAAGGATGATCATTCCACAATGCTGGAATCCTCCATCCAGGTCACAGGTGACATGCACAGTAGCAATTCAAGCAGTCATGACCCTACAATGGGGAGTTCAAAGATGTAAAGTTGTTCCAAAACATTTAAACATAAATGATTACGATGGGTATAACTATCACCTAAGCAATTCCTCTTTAGAAATTTTTCCCAAGGAAGCAATCAATAGTGCACCCCCAACATTAATCTGTAAGGCTATTAATAGCAGCATTATGAATAGTAGCAGAGAATGGGGAAAAATACCCCAAATAAGGGATGGCTAAGTAAATTATAATATATTTAAAGTATCCCAGCTTTTCTAGCCTTGCATAGTTACCCTAATGTTTGACAGTCCAATAAAGTAATTAGATTGTCCCTTCTTTACAACACAGGGATTTCTAGATATTTCTAACAATTCATGAGGAGTAGCTGTCACCCCTTGGGTTCACGCTGCTTTGGGTGTCTAATCTCATGGCTGTATTATTTTTTTTTGGACAGAGTCTCACTATGTTGCCCTGGGCAGAGTGTCGTGGCATCACAGCTCACAGCAACCTTAAACTCTTGGGTTTAAGTGATTCTTTTGCCTCAGCCTCCCAAGTAGCTGGAACTACAGGCATCCACCACAATGCCTGGCATTTTTGTTGTTGTTGCAATTGTTATTGTTGTGTAGCAGGCCCTGGGCCTGGTTCAAACTCACCAGCCTCGGTATATGTGGCCGGCCCCCTAACTGCTGAGCTATGGGCGCCGAGCCACATAGCTGTATTTTTACTCTCTGCCTACTTTACTGGAAACATAGGAACAGCCCCTTTCATTAATTTCTCAAGGCATCACTTAGGTGTGTAACTATGTGTACAACAGTCTTTACCAAGATCATTCCAAATGTCATTTTTAGAGGTGCTGGTTGAGGTGGAAAGAATCTGACAGGAAAATAGGGCTTAGTTGTCAAAATCAGACATCAATATACCTAAATCCATCACTCATACTTTAATGCAAGAAACTTTGTGCCGACCATCTCACCTCTCTGCCCTGGCACACAACCTTACCCGGAGACCACTCTTACATGTATCTGAGTCCTCCTCACTTGCCTAGGCCCTGGGCTGCAACCCCGAATCGCAGCTCCCAAAGGAAGCCAAGGCTTTGCAGCCATCAGAACAACTGAAAGAGTTGCTTTACTTCCATTTCCACCCCTTCCAGTGAAGGCATTAGCTCTTGCCTTTGCATTTTCAAAAGGCCCATTGAAGTGTTACCCCAACAACAGCAGCAACAACAACAAATTTCTCCCTTAAATGAATTTTGCTTCCACACCCTACAGAAACCAAGACAAACTGCCAATAGGTTTTAAAATAGCATTATATTTTCTTTCTCACCACACATTTAATTGAATTCCTCCGAGCTATTAAAAGTCATGTTGTAGAAAAGTATTTAATGACATGGAAACAGTGCTCGTGGCATATGGATAAGTGACAAAAAAAAAAAGACCTATCAAAAAGTACGTGCAGTAGAATCCAACTTATATGAAAGTTGTGTATATATTTGATTATGAAAACAGGGGAAGATTTGGAAACATATTGTTGTGTTTTTCTATTTTGCCATCCTACATCCATCTGCCTCAGGGCGAGGCATTTTTACAGATGCCAAGAAAAAGAATCACTGTAGCTTTTGACATTCAGAATAGGATTTTACCCCTGAGACAGGCTTGAAGGCTGGGAACTGGTTTTTTGTTGTTTGTTTTTTTTTAAAGGCCATTCAACATATCAGCGATGTTCCTTAAGGGCTGAGAGGGAGGAGAAGTGGAGACAGAGCAGGGAAGATATTCATGGAGAAGAGACCGTCCCATGTGCAGGAGACCACTGAGGGTAGACAGGACTCTCCCCATTTGGTACTCAAGACAGAGACCACTGTGCTGAGCAGGCCTGTGACATACAGCTTCACTCCTGCTTGGCTCAGAAGGCAGAGGGACAGCTGAGCATACAAGCATCATGGGTGTGGACTTGACCTAGACAAGTGGCAGCATGAGTGGACTATGAGTGTGTCAAGAGTAAGAAGACATGGCAGAAACCCAGGGTCCACGGGACCCACAGGAGCTGGGAAGAGGAAGGGCCCTGGGTCCTGAGCAAGCTGAGAAAGAACGAACACATGTCAGCAGTCACAGGCGCCTGAGCAAAGGCCAGCAGAATGTGGAAAACCAAGACCAGGCCAGCCCTCCCTCAGCACCAGCAGGCAGCACCCCAGGGAGCACCAGCACAAGAGGGGTCCCTCTAGCCATGTGCACAGGTACATTCAGCCCCTCTAGTTCCAAATGTCATTTTTGAGAGGATCTGGGTGAGGGGGTCAGGAAAGGAATCTGAAAGACCAAGTAATTGTTCCAAGAAGGCAAAGTTAAGTCTAAAGACACTAGAAATGATGGGCTTGAATTAAGTTAAAACTCAAATGAGCTACATTGAGAGTCTCTTCTAGCAAATGGAGTAGGATCCTGAACCCCCCTGGTTCAGGGGGGTCAGATTTGTTATCCAGCAGTAATTCTCAGACTTTGGTGTGCATTAGAATTACCTGCGAGGTTTGTTTGGTCATAGATTACTGGGCCTGATTCTCAGGCGATCTGGGGGAAGGCTTGAGATTTTACATTTCTAACAAGTTCCCAATGGATGCCAATGCTGCCAGGCTGTGATGATGCCTTGAGAACCACTGTTGTACAGAGTTCAAGAGCTGCACTGTCTTGGCCCAGCCAAATATGGTGATGTCGAGTCTTCTCCATCTATTGCTACTGTCACCAGAAGTACATGAACCAAACAGCAGCTGTGCTTCTGACTGGCTTGTAGGATGATGCATGACTTGTATGTTTTACTTTATGCATTCTAGTTACCAAAAATGAGCATGTGTTACTTTTGAAATCTGCAAAATATAAAAAGACAAAAGTGTTGTTGAAAAAGATAAAGAGACGTGCTGTTTGGGATCCAGCTAACACAACTGAAGAAAATGAGGCTGAGCAAAAAGGTCACTCTTGCTCTTCCTTCCTGCCCTTTCAGCCCTTACCTTTCTGCTGCAGATGTTTTATAATGAGGACCAGACCCTTCTGCAGACAAAGAAAGCAGCCACCAAACAGGTGTGATGTGAGGCATAAGGAAAATCCCACAGGCCCTTAAATATCTCCTTCACCCATCTGCCTTGATACTAGAAAAGTGCTCAATAGACTAATTCCTAAAGGACTTTGGAAGACATGCATTGTCCCCAACCTCAGCCTCTACGTTACCTGGTAGGGACTGTTGTTAGTTTTCTAACCAGGGAGCTGTGATCTAACATACCACCTGGATTGACCTGGGGTCTCTAGGAGAGAGAAGGAATCTAATGGGTTGGTACAAGTAATAGGCATATATATATATATATTTTTTTGAGACAGAGTCTCACTTTGCCACCCTTGGTTGAGTGCTGTTGCGTCACAGCTCACAGCAACCTCAAACTCTTGGGCTTGAACGATTCTCTTGCCTCAGTCTCCCAAGTAGCTGGGACTGTAGGTGACCACCACAATGCCCAACTATTTTTAGAGATTAGGTCTTGCTCTGGTTCAGGCTGGTCTTGAACCTGTGAGCTCAGACAATCCACTTGCCTCAGCCTCCCAGAGTGCTAGGATTACAGGTGTGAGCCACCGTGCCTGGACTATGATAGGCAGATTTTGATGGCGGGTATCAAAAGTTCCAGGTCATAATGACTTAGCCTGGGGTCAGCCCCAGTAAAGGAGATCTGGAGAGAGGCAGCTAAAGCAGACTTGCACAAATAACACTGAGACTGAGCCTGCTGGCCCAGCCTGACATCGGGGATGCCAGGATACAGGGCAGTTGTGAGCTGGGATCTGCCCTGCCTCCTCTGGACAGCGACACTATTTGGAAGGGTTCCTGCCACAGAGGCCAAATGGCCAATACAGGTGGAAATAGTACATTTCACATTCACTGAAGCTTTAAAAATAGTTCAACTGCTTGTAGAAAATTATCCTTTGAATGTCCTGGGACATCTTATTTTTCCAAAGGCAAGATTTTCTGGACAAAAAAAAAAATGGTACTGGGGCCCAAGTCTGGCTCATAATGAAAGTTGCAGAATGTATAAATTTCTTTTGAAAAGAACCCAGTTCTTACAGAAAGGCCCAACTTGCCTCTTGAAGGAGGAGGGCCAAACATGACCACCGGCCTTACTCCCTATCTCCTGCCTTGTTTATGAAAATGCCTCAAATATAATTTTTTCCCCAACTGTTTCAGGCATGTCCCAAGCTTAGAGGCTAAGCAGGCTAACTTACTGCTCTGAGCTGACCAAAAGGCTTTCTGTATTTAGAGGCATTGCCATCCACCTTCTTGGCCATAACACTCTGAAGATGCTATTTCCCTCCCACCTCAGGAAAAACATCCTTCAGTGGGCAACATCAACAAGCTGTGCAGTGGCTCCCTTGAATCCAGGACTGACAATCTGTGGCTGCTGTATATGCGAGGAAGTACACCACGGCACCCAGGGGCACAGATGCCCAGATAACTGTGGACCATCTGTCTCTTCCCTTGTTATTCTCCTTCCTTGGCTTTGATCCTCTATAGGGCAGGGATCATGTCTGAATCATCACTTTGCTACAAATGCCCAGCACTGTGCCTGGTGTGTGATAGGATCATCAATATTTATGGAATGTTAATCAATAAAAAAGAGGAAGCGAACCTATCTATCACTGGGCAAGGACCTTCTCTGGAGAAGACAGATAAATGGCAAATAAACACAAGATTCATTTTTCCCAATTATCAGAGAAATGTAAATCAAAACTACCTTAAGATATCACCTATCCCCATTGAGACTAGCCCACATCATGAAGTCCTAAAGTTGCAGATGCTGGCATGGATGTGGAGAGAAGGGTAAACTTTTATACTGCTGGTGGGATTACAAACTAATACAGCCTCTTTGGAAAGAAGTACAGAGAATCCTCAAAGAACTAAAAGTAGACTTTTAGTTTGATCCTGCAATCCCATTACTAGGTATCTACCCAGAAGAAAAAAGATCAGTTTACCGTAAGGACACTAAAATGTTTATCACAGCTCAATTCACAGTCTCCCAGATGTTGAATCAACCCAAGTGCCCATCAACACAAGAATGGATTAACAAACTGTGGTGTATGTATACCGTGGAATACTATTCAGCCATAAAAAGATGGAGACTTTACATCTTTTGTATTAACCTGGATAGAGTTGGAGAATATTCTACTCAGTGAAGCATCACAAGAATGAAAAAACATGTATCCAATGTACTCAATACTCACGTGAAACCTATAGACCAGCGGTTCTCAACCTGTGGGTCATGACCCTCAGGAACTGTATTAAAGGACCAGGGCATTAGGAAGCTTGAGAACCACTGCTGTAGACAAACAAATACACACAAGAACTTCAGGATCAAAGGAAACAGTTTGAAAAGTATGGTTTGAGGGTAATAAAGGTGGAGGAGATAAGCAATGAGGCTCTCATGGCTGCTTTACAAAGAAAGAAGAAAATGATGGAAGGGAGACCATAAACTCCATGAGCCACAGACTGTTTCACCAGGTCCCACACCAGTTCAGCAACATGGTGTGCAGAGTTGGCTTTCAGAGGATATACTCAGAGCCCTATGACCTCAAATATGAAGTTGGCATATACTTCACCAAGAACCTCAAAAACCTGGCAGACAAGGTCAAGAAGACCTCTGCTGCAAATAAGCTGATCTATGTGTTTGAGGCTGAAGTACTCATAGGCTCCTTTTGCCCTGGTCAGAAGTCAAATATTGTCCCCCCACCATTGAGTCCTGGAGCCATAGATGGTCATGACAATGTGGTTGACAATGATTCCAGTCCTGAAGCCTTTGTTATTTTTAATGGCATACAGGCAATGCCCCAATATTTGTGGACTTTTATGCAGGATCATATTGGGTTACAGGACAACTCATTGGTACCAATGATGTTTTCCCAGCAGCCTTGGGGGAAATTGACAGAAGGCAGCTCTGTTGATTAATCTCTATATCTTTGTAATAATTAGCATGGCCTTACTTTGGGGGAACTAACCAAATAATGACCATCAATGACTCAAAGAGTGGTTTGAATATGTCAAATAGCATCCATATGGATTGACTGAGTTATTGAAGGAACCAGCCACACACTAGTACCTTAGTGCCTTCATTTGTGTTTTTAATCTCTTGGAGTTGGGGTGAGAAATTACCAACTAAAACACTCTCATGACTGTTCCTTCTCCTTGCAGCTGTTCTTTCACCTCCTCTGGTATAGGTAACAGCAAAAGTGTTTTACATGTAATGAAGAGATTTTTCTAGTCTATAGTCCAAGCGTTTTATTTTCTAAAATGATGAGCATGTAAACTATTAGGACAGCAGGATGATTTTTAGATTTTCCAGATAATCTTATAAAGTGCTTTAGATATCAAAATAAATAACCTTTGTCAGAGTTATGGGCTCTGAAAAAAAGAAACACAATTAAACTTAAGTGGGGTAGGAGTGGGAAAGAGGAAGCAGGGGCTGGGGGAGGCAGGGGAAGTGGTGTGCTCTCACCTAACAAGCACAAAGTAGGGATGTATGGCACACCTCCTGGGGGAGGGGCACAAGCACAACTTGGAGTGCACCTAACAAATGCAAACAACATAACCTAATCATCTGTATCCTCATATTCATCTAAAATTAAAAAAATAAAGTCATTGTTGCCTCTAAAAAATTGTTGAATATATAAATGAATGATTCAATAAATACATAATAGTTATAATGGCTCCAATAGAGAGAGCATTTACTTTCTTTAATGGCATGCTAAGCAATTTAGATTTTATGATTTAATTTAAGCCTTCTAACAACTCATTTTATAGATAGGAATAGAGGGGGGAGAATGATGGCAACAGGAAAGAGGGAAGGAGGATGAAGGGACAGAAGGGGAGGATGGACAAGAGTAAAGGAGGACCAAAAGGAAAGGGGATAGAAAGGGAGAGGGAAGAACGGAGGAGGAGGGGAGGAAGAGAAGGGAGAGGGAAAGTGTGAGGAAGGGAGAGATTGAGAGAGAGGCCAACTGGCACCTGGTCCAGTGGAAGGTGCTGAGAGGGCTGCTGATGAGCCAGCAGAATGCGCCATCTGGAGGGGTTGGCTGGAGAAGCCTGGTGCAATGCCAAGATAGCAGTTGGCACCAAGGATCTGACAAGAGTGACCTGCTGGACAGGCCCTGGCAAAGGGACTCTCCGCGAGGGCCAGATTCACAAACCTAACAGGCAGGCTTGATAACAGTCTGTCAACAAGTATGGGAGCTGGAGATGTTGCATTAGAAACCACAGACTGGCCTGTAATCCAAGTTTACAAACAGGAATTTTTACGCAAAGCCCAGGGAATCCAGTAACAAAACAGAAACACAGGAGGGGGCCTGGCCTGATACCTCAGGCTGACTGAGAAAAGACATTTAATACGTGATAGCAAAGTGTTTGCATATTTGTTTTTAAAGTAAAGACTTTCTTAGATTGGGGGGAAAGGTGGTCATTACGCAATAAAATTAAGCAAAGCAAAATAGAACAAAGATCAAAAAATAAAACCCATTGAATTACATTCCCTAAGCTGCCTTGTTACTGTTGGTAGATTTCATTGCAAACAACTCTCAAAGTGCGTCTACTGAGAGAAACAGATAAATAGAGGGATGGACATACCGATGGACCCTGGAACAAACAGGTAGATTCTACTAATGTTATTTCTAAAGTATTGAAGTTAATTTTACTTAAATTAAAAATGTACTTAAATTTGTGGCTCAAATTTATACTTCCTCATGGTTGGAAAAACCTCAAGCACAGAATATGGTTTCAAATCATCCCAGACTACAAAAGTTTTGAGATACACAAAAAATCAAGAAACATAAAATCAGTGTAGATGGAAACAAATGAAGCCTTCCCAGGAACATGACAAGCAAAGCAAGTTGAAACTTGCATGGGTAAATCAGAAAGGACTCTACTGATTATGTTTCTTGGAAGTGAAATTATGGACCATAACTTAGTCTATCTCAAAACTTTTGTAGTGACCCACGTATCTTTTTAAGGTCCAGAGAAGGAGTAAATGCTATTCTTCTCTGGAGGACGCACCTTCATCCTGCAGATCAAGTTCCAAGCAAAATTAGCAGCTTAGAATTTGGCATCACAAAATACTCAAGAAAACAAGGCTCCATATTTGAGAGCCAAAACAAAAAAGGACAGAAATATCATATTTCAGATTTAGTATTATCAGACACACAATTTAAAATTATTTTTAATATGCTTAAAGAAATAGAGGGGACACTTGCAAATGAGCAGGGATCTAGAAATATAAAATGTATCAAAACAGATCTCAGTTTTGGTGTTTGTCACACATTTTGGGGGCAAAAAACAATTGTAAGAGGGACTTTACCCAACAAATGCAATCAGTGTAACATGGTTTCTTGTACCCTCAATGAATCCCCAACAATAAGAAAAAAAAAAAAAAAGACAGATCTCAGAAAAAAATTAATAAAATCTCTAGAAATTAAAAAAAAACCTGATAATTGAGATCAAAACCTTAATGGTTGGTTATAAAGCCAATTACATACTCACAGCTGAAGACACATAGTGACCCAACTGTAGCCCACTGTGGTATCTCACTCCTGTAATCCCAGCCTCTGGGAGGCTGAGGCAAGAGGATCTCTTGAGCTCAAGAGTTCAAGACCAGCCTGAGCAAGAGTAAGACATCCTTTCCTGGACAAAGGATTTGAAGAGAAACTTCTCTAAAGAAGACAGGCGCATGACCTACAGACACATGAAAAAATGCTCACCATCTTTAATCATCAGAGGAATGCAAATCAAAACTACTTTGAGGGTGGTGCCTGTGGCTCATCAAGTAGGGCGCCGGCCTCATATACTGAAGGTGGCGGGTTCAAACCCGGCCTTGGCCAAACTGCAAAACAGAAAAATAGCCGGGCATTGTGGTGGGCGCCTGTAGTCCCAGCTACTCGGGAGGCTGAGGCAAGAGAATTGGCTAAGCCCAGGAGTTGGAGGTTGCTGTGAGCTGTGTGATGCCATGGCACTCTACCGAGGGCGATAAAGTGAGACTCTGTCTCTACAAAAAAAAAAAACTACTTTGAGATATCATCTAACTCCAGTAAGATTAGCCCACATGACAAAATCCCAAAACCAGAGATGTTGGCACAGATGTGGAGAAAAGGGAACACTTCTACATTGCTGGTGGGAATGCAAACTAATACGTTCCTTTTGGAAGGATGTTTGGAGAATACTTAGAGATCTAAAAATAGACCTGCCATTCAATCCTATAATTCCTCTACTAGGTATATATC
>CAUYRH010110413.1:0-101495 GCA_963574655.1 Perodicticus potto
GGGTTAGTAGAGCAGAGGGATAGCATTAGGGTTAGTAGAGCAGAGGGATAGTGTTAGGGTTAGTAGAGCAGAGAGATAGTGTTAGGGTTAGTACTGCAGAGGTATAGTGTTAGGGTTAGTAGAGCAGAGGGATAGTGTTAGGGTTAGTAGAGCAGAGAGATAGTGTTAGGGTTAGTACAGCAGAGGTATAGTGTTAGGGTTAGTAGAGCAGAGGGATAGCATTAGGGTTAGTAGAGCAGAGGGATAGTGTTAGGGTTAGTAGAGCAGAGAGATAGTGTTAGGGTTAGTACTGCATAGGGATAGTGTTAGGGTTAATAGAGAAGACGGACAGTGTTAGGGTTAGTAGAGCAGAGAGATAGTGTTAGGGTTAGTAGAGCAGAGAGATAGTGTTAGGGTTAGTACTGCAGAGGGATAGTGTTTGGGTTAGTAGAGCAGAGAGATAGTGTTAGGGTTAGTAGAGCAGAGAGATAGTGTTAGGGTTAGCAGAGCAGAGGTATCGTGTTAGGGTTAGTAGAGCAGAGGGATAGCATTAGGGTTAGTAGAGCAGAGAGATAGTGTTAGGGTTAGTAGAGCAGAGAGATAGTGTTAGGGTTAGTACTGCAGACGGATAGTGTTTGGGTTAGTAGAGCAGAGGGATAGCATTAGGGTTAGTAGAGCAGAGAGATAGCGTTAGGGTTAGTAGAGCAGAGAGATAGTGTTAGGGTTAGTAGAGCAGAGAGATAGTGTTAGGGTTAATAGAGCAGACGGACAGTGTTAGGGTTAGTAGAGCAGAGAGATAGTGTTAGGGTTAGTAGAGCAGAGGGATAGTGTTAGGGTTAGTAGAGCAGAGGGATAGTGTTAGGGTTAGTAGAGCAGAGATATAGTGTTAGGGTTAGTACTGCAGAGGGATAGTGTTTGGGTTAGTAGAGCAGAGGGATAGCATTAGGGTTAGTAGAGCAGAGAGATAGTGTTAGGGTTAGCAGTGAAAAACATAGGCACTGAAATCAGTCATATTCACATTCCAACTCTGCCAATCCAGTAGCGTTAGTTAATGGACGATTCACCTAACTTATCTCAGCCTATTTACTCATCTTTACAATGGAGCTAGGAAGTACTTATTTCAGAGAGTTGCTGCTAAGATTGGATAAAAATAGGACAATGACTAGAGTCTGGGGAGAGAGAAAGAAGGATAAGATAAAGTTGTAATTTTAGACCTGGGGCATATCTCTTTCTGGTTCAAAGTAGGTGCTATCAAAATTCTTCATTGAAAGAAGAAAAAGTAAAGAACAAGAAACATATTTTTATCTTACCCATAAGCACTTAGAAATTGAGATGGAAATTCTGAGTGATATGTGGAATAACAGATATCTTAGAAACCAGAACCCTGCCAACCTATACTTCCGGCAAGTAGCATCAAATACTTGAGTTTTAGTGTAACGAAACACCGATGAAGTACAGACAACCTGACCATCGTGTCCGGATTCTCACATCCCATCATCTGCTGGACCCCTCTACCTGCTATCCCACAGATACTCCAATTTCAGAGTGCCCAACCTTGAGTTTCTCATTTTTAACACTGTCACAATTATCTCCACACCATGCAAACCCACAAATTCTATTTCTCCCCAAGTATTTTCTACCTCACTTGTGGCTTCAATGTGGTGGAAACTAATTTCCCCTGACAGAAAGTTGGGAATTGACCATATTCCTCCCTCTTCCCCCACATTCAACCAGATCTCCAAATTCTGTCTATTTTTCATCTAACTTTGCCTTCTTTTTTCTGTGTCATCAAGTTTTCAATCTTCTTAGTTCTGGAAGCCACATTCTCTCATGTGAAATCTGATGATTGCTTCCTAACTGGTCCCCTTCTATTCCATCTTGTACTCTTCTGAATCACCTGCCATAATGCTCACAAACATCTATCTAAAACATTTGGTCACCCTGCTGATTAAATCCTCTAATGTCCTTCCTCAACCCCACTCTAGTGGCTACAAGCCATACACAGGTGCCTTAGTAACAGTCTACGAACTGTCTCCTGGTATGGCTTCCATTTGCATCTCAAGGTCTCAGCTGCTCTACTCTCAGCCTCCCATCTTAATGGGACAGCAATAATGAATTTCTAATTACTACAACATACCATATTTCTGTGTCATGGACATTCAAGTTGTTCTGCCTAGAATGTCCTTTCCACCTCCTCTTGCCCACCTAGTGAAATCAATGAAGCCTCCTATGACACACTCCTCACATTGGTCCCCCACAAAGTTAATTACTCTGGTGTTTATATTTGTACTATTGCCCTTTCATGCTGTGCTGAAAGCATTTGTTTATATAACTCTCTACCACACACTACCATCAACTCCTCAAGCTTAGTGGTCGTGTCTATTTATCTAAACATCCACATTACCTAACTCAGTGACTAGCATATGCTGAGAGCTGAATCTGTCCCTTAATTCAGTGTGACTGTTTACTGACCCTTGATTCTCTTTATGTTTATACAGATAATATTTTGGCAATCTATTCTGGGAATTTCTGCATGCCCTGCTTACAAGGCTTAATAGAAATCAATGTGGAAATAAAACATTTTCAACTCAAACCAAAAGAGGCCACCTTGATAGCCTGAGGATTGGGGAAGAGGACATGGGGTCAAATATCAGCATAAGAGCATTCCAGCAGGGCAGATCATGGGATGGGACACGATCGTGCCCTTCCTAGCACTATGAAGGTGGCAGACAATCTGGAATTCATCAGTGTTGATGTTTAAGGGACTGTAAATCAATCTTTTGCTCCCCCCCTAGCAAGTGGTGCCCTTCATCATGAAAAGAGCCTCTGTCATGATGAGTCAAATGTTTATTCTGTTATGTTGAGTCAGCAGCACCAGCCCCTCCATGTCAGAACTCAACTAACTGCTAACAGCACATCATTAACAAACTACAGAACCCATGTGTCTCCTCACAACATTCTGCATTAAGCTGAAAAATGTTTAAAGTCAACTCTCTGACATCCAGCAGGATCGGAAAAGCAGTAATCAGCTCTCTAATCTTCTTTATTACACACCATGGTTATAGAATTAATTGATTCTTTTAATAGCCTTCAAATTTAAATTCCTCACACCAACTTTAAACATCTCTTCAACCACTGCTTGGCCTTTTATAGGAAACTTCTCTCACTATTCAATCTAAAGAGAATAAAGCTTCCTTTATAAATTTGCCAAAGAAAGAAAGAAGCTAAAATTTATTAGTACAGAACCGTCCTCTTTGGCAAAACAGAACCCAGTACTCTTAAGTATGATGCCACATGAATGTCATGCAAATTCATCACATGATGGGGCCTGACTTCAGGAAATTGTCATTGAAGAAGTTCTCTCTCCCGAACAGTCCATTCCTGAAGTACCAAGAATCCAGTGTGCCGTGGGTGAGCAGGAAGCTCTTTCTTTACTAATAATTGCTATGTAGTTCATAGAATTCAGTCAAATGAGATTCCCCGTGTTAATGAGAAAACTCCCAGAATAAAGTGATTATGCCATAATGGAAAATCAACTATGTTCTGCCAAGAAAAATGGCATGGCTCCATTCAGTGGTGCAAACAGCTGTTTATTTAGCCCATTTTCTGCCCCATATAGCACAAACCATCTTTCCATGTCTTCCACTTCAGCAGAATCCTTAACTTGAAATTAAATACTTATATCCAGACAATGGAATATTATTCAGCAGTAAAAAGAAATGAGCTATCAAGCCACGAAAATACACAGAAGAAGCATGCATTACTACAAGCAAGAAGCCAGTCTGAAAAAGCTACATTCTGTCCGATTCCAACTCTAAGATATTCTAGAAAAGGCAAGCCTGTGGAGCAGAAAGATCCACTGTTGCCAGGAGTTAGGGGGAGGAAGGGATGAACGTGTGGAGCGCAGAGGATTGCTAGGGCAGTGACTCTCCTCTGCATGACAGAGTAGGTAGATGTCGTCATCCATTTGTCAAAACCCACAGAATGTACAACGCCAAAAATGAGCTCTGGTGTCAACTGTGGACGTTGTCACAGTTGTGACAATGCAGGTTCATCAAATGTAATGTTCATTACAACAAATGAACCACTCTGTAGGGCAACATTGATAAGATGGGAGGCTGTGAATGTGAGGAGCCAGTGGGTGTATGGGAAATCTCTCTACTTTCCACGTAATATTCACTGTGAACGTTAAACTGCCCTAAAATTTTTTGATTAATTAAAAAAAAAAACCTGATGAAGAAGTCTCTCTAGCTGCTTATACAACGGAATGTCTTTTCTGTTTTACTGAACCATTCCTACATCTTTCCCCTTTCGGAGAAGAATCTTAGAATAACCCTGTAGATTTCTATTTTTAATTGTAATAAACTTTCTTATACCTGGTCTCAGATAGTCCAAAGTAAGAGCCAAGGCTGAACTAAGAATGGTTTAGACACATACTTTGCTCAATTCTCCCTTCTTTATCAGAGGATGCTGCATGTCCAAAGAGGAAAAAAACATACTAGGATTCAATTTTAATCAGTGCAATTGTTGCTGCCTTGGTACTGGACTATTACATTTTATTCACAAATATCAATTTCACAGAACATAAATTGCAGTGTGTAAAAAATGGCTTGGGACCACATAATAAAAACTCTCCCAGTCCACCATACACTATGATATTCGTTGCCATAAACAACCTGACTCAGAACATACGTGACCCTCTGAAATCCAGACACTCTTCAAATGAAGATGAAATTCATAAAAACAAAAGAGTTTCTTTCTACTCCTCTGCCCCAAGCTTCCGGCACCACTCAGCCAACTTGTTCCTTTCTCCAACACTGAATCCTGGCCCACACTCAGTTACACCATAAAACTTTAGACTTTTAACAAACTATAAAATTAACCAGAACTTTAAGATGAATTGCTATTGCATGCAGTGATTTAAAAAAAAAAAAACTTCCAAGCTGGGTGTAAGTGAATGCAAGACAGACTTTATTACAGTGTGCAAAATATCTTTCCTACGGGTACGGACTTGACGTTGCCTGTCTCTCAGAACTGAAAGGTGGGGGGCCATCCCATGAAAGATAGCAGCGAGCCCTCATGCTGTTTTTACATTGGGGGCAACGATTTCCTAATTAGTTCTGTGTTTGCCCTTTGCTTTTGTAGCTTTCATTTGAGCAGGTAGGGTGGAGCCCATTTCCCTTTTGGCAGTGGGTTACATATACAGTTCTCAGGCAATAAAACCTTGGACCTCCCTGGCTGAGGGCTCCCTCCGTGTTTGATGGCCCTCTCAGTTTTCCACTCTTAATCAGTCCTCCCTGGAGCACATACTGACACAGTTTACATTATGTGTTCTTTCTTGTAAAAACAAATGCGCAGTGCTGTCCTACAATGGATGAAACCACTTCTATCTCGTCCCTCTCCCCCCATCCACGGGCATTTTTAAAACCTGGTAATCCATAAGCAGAAAAGCATAAATATTGTTCAGAAACAGGCACCAGTATACTAGCTTCAGGCTGAATGCTTTGGTTTGGGTGGTTGTTTTATATTTTTTTGTTTCTCTGGCACTAACCCAAGTGCTGGCAATATGTAAACTAGATTAGCATTTTATCTTCATGCTGCTACCCTGGCTGCCGCGTTATTTGGCACCTTGGGGGGAAACCCAGGCCCCTGTTCATGCTGACAGGCAGGGCTCTGAGCTGGGACTGTAGGTGGTCTCACACCTGCTTCCTGAGCCAGGGCACCAGCAGCTGTTATTCTAAAATCTGGTTTGAGTAGGTTGAATTTTGTTGATGCATTTCCACGGTGCCATTTATGAGGTAATGTTTGTGGCTTAAGACCATGTGAATTGCTATGTACCCGATTGAAGAAATAAAAATTTCATAGCATCATCAAACAACTATTTCTCATGTAGAATATACACACACCTACAAGATCCTCCCACATTTCAATTTAGTCTCAAAACCAAAGCCAAATAAAAGAAAGTACGTTAGAGAATGAAGCACAGCAGTGTCCTTGCCTCCTCTGCCTCATGTATTTTCAGCTTAAATATTCCCTGCAGCCAACAGCCTGTGCTCGCGCCGGCCCCCCTCTGCCAAAGATTTCACCCACCCCACATCTTCCTCCTTCTATGAGTAGATATATAGCAGGCATGCACGCAGTGGGGCTGGAACAGTAAGCCTCTCCAAAACTGAAATAACACCCTAAAAAATCAATAAATAGGAAGTGTCACCATTTTAACTAATGTCTGAAGGAGGAGCCTGCTATTAATTGAATGTACAATCTTAACAGGGGATTGGACAATGGGTCCACAAGCAAGCAGCCAAAAAATCTCTCAATGCCAGATTTTTTAAAAATTCAAGCTAGACAAGGTGAACCCCACCATAAATTGTTTTATATGTTTGAAAGCCACTGTAGGCTAACCAAGTGTGAACAGTCCCAACACATTTTAAATCCTAAGCACCTGACACAAACCCTACATTGGAGAAAATGCATTTTTCTCCATGTTCAGTGATTTTGATACTGTCCTGAAAAGTTCTAAGGACAAAACACCTTGGGTCAGACCACAGACTGTTTGTCAGGGTCCAAAGACTTTTCCACATAACATCAAGGCACCAATGAAGTACCAATGTCAGGACTTTTCAGTGCATAAGAGCGAATGTGCTACCATTTCATTTCCTTGTGTACATTTCTATGAACAGTCAGCCCCTCCTTTCTTTCTTTCTTCTCCCATCCTCCTCCTTCTCACTGGCATTACAGCACGCACACATGTGCCCACACATGCACACTAGCTTATATTTTTACTGCTTGTAAGAATAAAGGGAGGTATTTCACGAACATAAAAGAATGGCCAGTGACAAAGATTCATAAACAGATGCCATTAGCCAAGTGTAGACTGTGTTGATTTGTTTCTTAAAGGAGTATCTACCGACTTACATGTTTGTGTTAAATCTTTCACTTTCAACAAAGAAGGATCATGAAGAACTGGGCCTGCTCTTTCTTTTAGGGTTCTCCATAATGTTCCACATTACAAACCATAGAAATAGGGAGTTGGAAAAGCTTTTCTTTCTCTCAGGAAGAGATGAGCTCCTAAAAGTTGCCTGGTGTCGTGACGAAAGATACTAGAGTCAGATTGCCCATGTTCAAAATCGAGTTCCACCACTCATGAGCCACACGTTCTTGGACAAGCCACCCAACCTCTGTTCTTCCTCATCGGCACAATGGGAGCTGTTTGGAGGCGAGAGTGGAGATGGTCTGAGATCTCCTCATGGGCAGAGCCCACTTACTGGTTAGTATCAATATTTACCACTTAGTTTTTCTCTTAGAGTGTTTATTTTTATTATTTGTGAAGACTAAGAAGTATGTTCACCTTTTTATTTTGAATACCAGGAAATTCAGACCAATCATTTAAATATAATTTAAATTCTCTGCATTAGAAGGAAGAAAAAATATGTAAGAGTAATCCTAGACATTATCAGTAAGTTTGTAGCTTATTGATGTAGCTCTGGAAGGACCCAAGACAAATCCGATGATACAATTTATAAGAGGAAATGTGGGCTCTGCATTGTGACCTATCATAAGAAAACATTTATTAGTCAATAAGGAATTATCTGTCTGGAAAAGAAGAATTAAAAAAGATTTTTCCATTTGCGGTCTGTCAGGGGAACTCACTTTAAGTATCAGTCTTTTGGGAATTTATCATGAGAGTGATTCTCTGAAAACTTCATAATCTTTGAAAAGATGGGGGGGAAAACCAAGCTTTGAAAATTACAAGGCTGGGAACAAACCATGGAATGCTGTACTCATATTAAAGCAAAAAGCTAAAAGGGATGGTAGGCTTGAAGCTTTTCCTGATTCTTGGAACAATGTCTTTGAGATCCAAAGATTTTAGAATATCACAATGCTAAAACACATATCAAAGGAGTATAAAAAAACAACCATGGATCTCCAAAATTATTGTGCTAGAATAAGTCATCCCTCCATGGGTGTGCAGGGTGCTCCCTAGGGGGGCAGAGTGGTGTGCTTCACAAGCACAGAGCAGTCGCCTGTAGACAAGGTCCATGAAATGGAGGGATCCATGACTGGGGGACCTGAATTCCTGGATGTCTTTTCTGGGACATTTGGTGAGGCTGTGGGTTGTGTGAGTAGGTACACTGCCTGTCTAAGGGACATCATACAGTCCTAGGCCACCAGCCCCAAAATCCTGCCTGTGCTTCTGGTGGGGCTCTGGCATTTTATGAGGAAAAAGACCTTAGTTGCCATTATCCTTGAAAACATCAAGTTCAGGTTGCAGATACTGATGAGCAGAGGCCAACTGCTGAACATCATCTCCTTCAGGGCTGCAGATGCCATAAAATACATAGAAGCCTCTGATGGATTAATGGGCAAATGCAACCTCTAGGGGCACACAGCCCACTGTCCCCGCAGTTCTGTGCTGACGAGAGCTTCCACACATTGTTCCAACCCAACATATAGGATGATAGAGCATCTTCTCGGGAATATGCATGCCACATGGAAGCAAACTGAGTTATATATTCAGCTGAGGACAACTTGTCCAGGAAATCTCTGAATCTTGAAGTTAAAGAAGAAGAGAAAAATTCTACTTCAGTGATGTGAGCAGCATGGTCTCCATTCAGGCCTAAATGTATCCCTAATAACCCTGCTTAGTCCCAGACACCCTTACACTACCCACTTTCTAATAATTAAAGGTTCGTTTGTGTTAACAATCCTACTTTATAAAATATAACCAGGATTGGCTAAACTTCTTTCAACAAGATTATTGGAGGGCCGGGCACGGTGGCTCATGCCTATACTCCTAACAGTCTGGGAGGCCAAGGTGGGTGGATTACCTGAGCTCAGGAGTTTGAGACCAGTCTGAGCCGAAACCAGCACATTGTACCCCTTGATTTCACTATTGTACACAGCTATGATTTAATAATAAAGACAATAAAATAAAAAAATAAAATAAAATAAATAAAATAAATAAAAATAGCCAAGTGTTGTGGTGGGCACCTGTAGTCTCAGGTACTTGGGAGGCTGAGGCAAGGCAATCACTTGAGCCCAAGAGTTTGAGATTGCTGTGAGCTATGATGCCACAGCACTCTATGAAGGGTGACAACATGAGACTGTCTTAAAAAACAAAAAAAGAAAAAGATTATTCAGTGACCTATGCAATAGTAGTTTCAGAAAAGGTATAGGAAAAACCAAGTATAAAAAGTTTAAAGAGAAATTAATGGTGGAACGAATAGACCATGAAGATAGGAAGATGTTTTTAAGAGAGTTGGTTGTAAAGGGAAAATACGTTAATTCAAGGCTGACCTCCTCAAGCAATTGCTGGGTGCAGGCCCTTGAGGTCATCCAGAGAGTATGTTGCCTGTCTCAGAGGGGACTTCAGTGTAGAGGTCTCCTCAGGAAGCTTCTGGAGAACTCACAAATGTCCCATTTGAGAGGCTGTTACATAGGCTCCTGCTAAATGGGCAGCTACATGTCAATAGCAGTCTTTATACTCTTCCCTAATCCCTTCTTACAAAGTCATAAGTACAGATTGAAATGCCTCCGAAAGGAAGGAGACGGGGTCCAGGGCATGGATGAAAAAGAGTAATTGTAATTGGGAAGAGGAATATTGTTAATGTGAAAGATGGAGAATAAAGCTGTTTGCTGAGAGCTTCTCTGCCTGGTGACCTCTGTGGGATAGAAGGAGACTTCACATCTGTCAAAAACAAACAAACAAAAAGTACACTGGGTGGTAAGAAGTTGAGGAGAATGGTTAAGATCAGAAACAACAATTGTGGAAAATGGGAAATACAGAACGTTTTCTGGAATTAGAACACGTGACTTCACACAAACTGACATGTTTTGGATCATGTTTCTAGGACTCAACGTCCTCATTTGCAACAAAATCATAAACAATCTCCCTCACAGGATGATTAAATTAGATAACATATTTACAGAGCTTCTAACGGTGCCTGGCACAGGTCATTCTAGCTCAACAATTCTAGCTCAATTCTAGCTATGATGAGATGTTACCCAGAAATATGGGGAACATTTCCAGGCAGTGTGGGGGACCCAGCTAAATCACCAACTAGCTGACCCAGCCCCCATATCCTGTTTTAATTTTCTTCATTCCACTTATCACCCACGAGAATACTAATTACTAATACTAATTTACTTACATACTTCCCATTGACCCCACTAGAGTATATACTCTATTAGGCAAGAATTTTAGTTTGTTTTTATTCATTAATTCATGTTCAAGTCCTAGAAGAATTCCTGGCCCATAACAAGTTCTGAATAAATGCTCTTTCAAATGAATTGAATAAATTAATGTCAGGGAACTGGGTGTTCTTGAGACTGGGTGCTTTTTGGAAGGCAAAAACTGAAGGCTTTACTTCTGTATTTTCAACATCTATAGAAGTACGAACCCATAAAGTAGAAAATAAGTGTTTGCACACAAGAGTTGAGATTAGCTCCTCTCAGAGCCCAGGCTTCCGCATATGGTGTAAGTGTTGAGATAATGATCTCTACCTCTCAGTGTGGATTTGAGGGGTAAAGGAGATAACTTTGGTAAAGCCCCCAGCACAATGTCCAGCACACTGTAGACACTCCTGGTTCTTGTTTGCTGTTGGGACTTACAGATCTATTCTCAGCCTTTCTTTGCCCTGCTGTGTACCCTGGAGAATGAACTCATTGAACTGCAGCCTGGGCTCCTCAGCTCTCTGGCTAAGCCAGCAGATTAGAGATGGATATTCACTTCTCAAATCTATACACCTCCCCGCCCTAGCTCCCTCTCTGCTAGGCATTGGTTTATCAGTGGCTACATTCTGCTTCTGTCCAGTTGCAACTGTTCCCAGGCAAGAGTTCTTGTTGGCTCCCAAGAACAACTCTGTTCTGTGCCTTAATACAGTAACCAGTTCTTCCAGAACTTTCAGTTTTAGCATTGAAGTCCCATGTCTCAGAAAACCTCTCAGGCTCAGGAAGACATGGATGGTTGATCACTCTACTCCCGTGTTCCCTCCAGTCTCATGCAAAATACTAAGCAGTGACTTCTCTGGGCCTCTACAGTCATTTTCTAAAGCTATGGCCTCCTTCCATGAGACCACTAGACCACGTCAGTACCTTCAGGTTTTGCAAATCACGAGCTGAATGGAAATCTTAAAAGAGTACTAATTTTCCAGTGTGTTGTTGGACCCCTTCCTTTGACTTCCAGCAAACAACTCTTGTAAACTTTTCTGATAAAAGTCATCAATAATCTCCTTATTGATTGTCAAATCTAATTCTCTGTCCGGTCATCTCCCTGAAATTCACTAAGATTGGGAATAGTGGTTTGGGTTGTGATTCACGAAAAAATATGTCCAAGTCCTGATCCCTAATAGCTGTGAATGTAACCTCGCTGATAAGTTCAGGATCTCAACGTGAAATCCTTTTGTAGGGTGGGCTCTGAATTCAATGACTGGCATTCATCTGAGGAAAAAGAGAGGGAGGTTTGAGACACAGAACAAAAAGAAGCTCATGAGAAGATAGAGGCGGAGATTGGTTCTGTGAAAGTACAAGCTCAGGAATGCAGGAGCCACCGGAAGCTGAAAGAGGGAAGGAAGGATTCCCCCTCTAGAGCCCTGGGCGAAGGTGTGCCCAGATGGCACTGTAGTTGAAGATTCCTAGCCTCCAGAGCTATAAAAGTACATTGCCATTGTTTCAAGCTACCACATTTATTA
The DNA here is from genome assembly GCA_963574655.1 of Perodicticus potto. Classification (NCBI taxonomy): domain Eukaryota; kingdom Metazoa; phylum Chordata; class Mammalia; order Primates; family Lorisidae; genus Perodicticus; species Perodicticus potto. The sequence continues at coordinate 11,670 of CAUYRH010110413.1, forward strand.
TGGCAGCCCCTGTTCATCTTTGGTTTCAAGGCAGCCTTCTTGTTTTGTCCCCTCTTAACTTTATGTACATAACTAGCCAGTCTTTCTCAGGCCTCCTAACAGGCTCACCCTCTTTTATCTCCTCTAATGAAAATGTTTCTGTAAAGTTCTGTTCGTGGTCCTCCTCAAAGGTGTACACCTTAGAAAGTCTTCCTCAACTAGGTAGTTTCCCACCATGATATCGGTCCCCATAATTGGTGATAACACCCAGAATTCCATCTTCTTCAAGCACCCAGGCATTTATTCCTGGATATCCTGCAGTCAGCTCAAACCAAATACGTCCAAACTCACAACCTTCTCCCACAAACTTAGTCCTCCTCCAACAGCATCATCATTCAATTGTCCGCCAAGCTTTGAGGAAATCACCCTCACCACGCAGACTCATCATTTCTATTTCAGAAAGATTTCTTGAGCTCCCCTCACTCCTCACTTTTCCACCCATAAAGCCACTGAGCCAGGTCACAACTGCAGCAACCATCTCCCCAGGACACACATATTTCCATTTTTGTCCATTCTCTCCATCATTTTTAATGTTGTCATCCTGAAAAGTCAAAATCATCTTCTTCTTACTGTTCAATTTCAAAGTTTCCATCAAACCCTTATTGTCCAAAGCAGTGATTCTGACCACTTTTCTGATACACATAGAACAGATATTCCTACATACCAATGAGTCACAGTCTGTGCAGTTCCTGAATGTAGCCTTGCCTCTTTCCCAATGAAGAAACAAATCAAAAGGCAAGTGAATAAGGATGACTTATTTACCAGAAAAACCTCATCTTCTCCAATTAAGAGTAAAACTCATCATTTTTAGAAGACTTCAGCATTTTAGTACTCATAATAAATGACTTACAATATACCTCACAGGCACACTGCAGTGTAAAATAGAAGTTAAGAACAAGCAGCCTAGAAAAAAATTCAGTTCCCCTTAGAGTATCATAACAAGCCTTCACAATTTTGCTCCACTTTCCCTTCTTGCCTCTTATTATCTGTATCACGACTCTACCCCAGTAGCACTTCCTGAAGACATCCTGCTTATTAACTTTGAATTTGCTGTATTCCTCTTCTTGTAATGTCCTTTGCCCATTGTGCAACTGGTGACCTTTTCTTCTTCTTTCAACACTCCACTTAAATGGCACCTTCTCTAAGAAGCCTTTCCCAATTCTTCCTTAGACACATCTGCCCCTGTTCCTTCCTGCACAGCATTTTCTCTATAGCTACAATATTTTCCTAGGGCTCTCGTAATAAATTGTCACTGGTGGTTTAAAACAACAAAAAGTACTGCTCGCACTGTTCTGGACACCAGAAGTCCAAAATCAAAGGGTTGGTGGGGATGGTTCTTTCTGAAGGCTCTGAGGGAGAATCCTTCCTTGTCAACTCCTAACTTCATGTGACTGCTGGGAACCTTAGCACTCCTTGGCTTGAGACTACATCACTCCAATCTCTGCCTCCATTGCACGTGGTCTTCTGTGTGTGTGTGTCTCAAATTTCCCTCCCTTTTCTCTTATAAGGATATTGATGGTTTAGGGCACACCCTAAATTGAAGAAGATCTCATCTTGAGACCCTTAAATTAATTACATCTGCAAAGACCCTAAACTTTCTAAATAAGTTTATAATCACAGGTGCTAGGGTTGGACTTGGACATACCATTTTTTTCAGGCCACCACAATATCTCTGACTGTACCATAATAATTTGTTCACATGTATTTTTCCTCCACCATATCATGGGCTCCTGAAGGATAAGAACCTACTCTTCTTCCTTAGTGAGTCCTCACAGCTTATTATTGCTCCTGGTATCTATTATGTATTCAATAAATGTGGTTGTGAAGAAAAAAAAAAAAAGGAAAAGCAGGTGGATTATAAGTAGAATTGTCTCTTTTGCTGAAGTCTCTCTCTGTCCTTGGGTTTCCAAGAACCACCCATGCCTAGTACTTTAATAAGAATACTACCAAGAACCAGTTCCAAAGGGTGACTGTGAGTGACAGTGAAGGTTTTTCTGTCTCTTCACAGAGTTACAGATCTGAAAACATTCAGAAGTCATTCATTCCCTGCCTTGGGTCCCATTGGTATAGTCAGATAGACGTGGTGGCTGATCAACTAGACTGAGAAGAATTAATCCTCTTTTAAAGGCCAATAAAGAAATACTTTTAATATTTTTTAACCCCCCCCCCCCCCCGGTGACACCATTCCCATAAGTACACAGTTAAAAAATGAAAGCCCATGTCTCCTTACACGTACCATTCCATGGCCCAGGTTTCCCTCCTTCTGCCAACCACGCAGAGGCTCAAATTTTGAGACCCTAGGAAATCCCTTCCAATTGCTTCTCCACTCTTGGAAACTGAGCTCAGTTCAAGAGTCAGAAAACCTAGAGCTCTTGGCCTGAGGCAGACCACTGAGATTTCCAAAGCTCTGTCTGACTAGCTATGAAGTTAAACATCACTCTGACTCTTGAAAGAAAAGTGGTGGGATCGCCCAATTAATTACTCCAAAAATTTCCACTTACAACTATATATCTAGTAATTATCCATTTTTTTTCTCTCTTGTCCCTGAACCTTTAAAAATGCTCATAAAGCCAAAAAAAATTATTATCTTGCTGTTACAAGATTACGTTTCATTTGAGCCCCAGAAAGAAGTCAAAACAAAAAGGAGAGAAGAGGAGGGGACACCTCTAAGCCATGCATGGCGAAGGATTTGGTTTCAGATCAATGTAAGAAAGCAGAGATAATTAGAAACATCAGATGATTTGTGTACAACACAAGAGCTGCTTTGCTAACTAAAACCATAACTGACCTAATTTCACTGAATGTTCCAGCGAAAATGACAGACGTGCAAAGAAAGAAATACAATCCCAGCAGTGGACGCGCCATATTTTCCCCTTGAGTTTCAAACACATTCCTCGGAGGTTGGACAATACCCACATGTTATTGACAAGCATGCAGACCCTCAATTGTCCAGCAAGAACGTCTGCATGTCAGAAAACCCACCAGATTACAGTAGCTTGATCCCCCCCCACCCCGCAAAAGACCATGTTAACCAGTTCCTCACAGAATCCTTCTATCGAGTCCACTAACAAATTTAAAGGGCCTATGATGGGAATTCATTTCTCTCTTTCAACATAGGACAAAATGAAGTAAGTCGCTACCCTCCTCCAAACGATTCACACATCTGCAACTGTTGTGCAGGACCCGCAGGACACAGCCAGTAACACCCCAAAGTCTAATCTCTCTTCCAGACAGTTTCTCATTCCTTATCACAGCTATTCCTCCATGTAAACATTCTTGTGAAAAGGGCACATTTTGTAAGTTATCTCAGATCATCTGGCAGAATGGAAACTATAAGCTGGCATTTTTTTTAACTTGCTCTACTTGGAAATCCCTTCCATCGGCTCTGCTTTCGCAAAAGGGATCCGGCTGTGCTGATTTCTCTTAAATAGTCTTTACTGAATCCTGGTAGGCAAATACTTATGAAGTCCACCCCAAAGCAAGTGTCAAAGAGAGTACAGTGTCATAAATATCAAGATTGAGAAGACCCAGGGAACATTCTCGTCCATAATAAACGATGAGAGCGCCAGCAAATTGGAAAGTCCAACCTCTGAGACATCTTATCTCTATCTAGCAGTGCTGCCTTATCTGAGGCTGCTTTTCTATCTCCCACCTTCTATGTAAGGACCTGCCCTGCATTCTTGATTTCCCTGGCTTCAGAAGTAAAAGATAGAAGGTCACGCTCACCTCAGAGGTGCCTGAGTTCGCTATTGTTTAGGAATCAGCTCATTTATTAGAGATGTTGTCACACAGCAACTGCAGATAACAATATTAGCTCCCTGTGAACCTGCTGAGGTATTGTCTGTAGTAGATTCAGACTAAAGATAGACCAGGCCCTTGGCCAAGCACACAATCGCTGCCATTGCTAACATTCTGGGGATGGAATAGGGAGGGATTGCAAGATCGGGATTTCAAAGGACTGCTAAGACATGTTACCTTTTCACTGGAAAGCAATCCTCTCTGTGTCTACATAATAGAACCTTGTATTTGATTTTCCAGAAATTATTCCGCAGGCGGGTCACTGATTCAATGCGCATTTATTGAGCCCAGTCTGCAGTGCCAGACATTAGGAAGTGTCAAGATGAATAGAATCATTCCCTTGCACAGTGTGACGTGCAGAAAGATCCAGATGCAGATAATCTTAACGGGGAATGACAGCGGCTGCAATAAACAAAGTGCCCTGGGGTTGAAGGAGCCAGGTGGAACTGGCTTCAGGTCCCAGCTCCATAATCCAGCACTGTGTGACCTCAGATAATCTTGGATAACTCCAACTCCTGATCAATAAAATGAGAATATCTTCTTTAGATTTGTTTTGAGAAATTAGTGAGAAAAATGTACGTAAAACCCCAACTGCTGTGCCAGACATGCAGGAGAGATTTAAGAAAAGGGAACCCCTGCTGTTGCTAGTTAGATGCTGGGACTTTGGAGACATGAGGGAAAGATTCAGTCTGTCCCTACAACAAAACTATTAATTCCTGTAGGAAATAACATGTGAACCAGGTCTAGAGTGATATTGTTTCAGGTATTTATTTCTGGGTAGAAAGCAGAGCTTCCTGCCTTCAGATAGTCATCGTGTTCTGCTCCTGAATTGTCGGTCAGGAATTCAGTCGGGTGGGTGGTTCACCTCTGGTCCACGTAGTGTCAGTTGAGGCAGCAGAGGCTGAAGGATCCACTTCCAAGAGGACCCCTCACCTGTCTGCCTCCTACCTCTGTGTCCTCAGGTTCTAGGGCTTCTCACGTGACTTGGGCTTCTCAGCAGCATGGCAGGCTCAGGGCACCCAGATCTATTCCAACGGCAGTTGGCTGCCTCCTTGCGAGTGATGGGAAGTGAAATGAGCCAGTCTCTGAGGCCTGGGCTTGTCATATTCTGCTGATTAAGTAGCCACAGCATCTAGCCAGATTCAAAGGGAAAGAATACAGACCCTATCTCTCAACGAAAGGAGGCAAAGATTTGCAGCCATCTTTAATCCATCACAGACATGTGGGAAATTATTAGACGAAAAACCAGAGGGAGGCCTTTCCAGGCTTAGAGCATACCGTGGGTGTGCAGAGGCTGAATGGAGGTGGACGCAACCTTTATCTTTTCCCAGTTTCAAGTATAAGGCACATAGTGGGAGGCAGGAGGCAGGGGCAAGTTGGGGTGAGTATCTACTGTTCAACTTTTCAAATACTTCATATTATACCTGTATAGAACTACAGAGCTTCATCATGATCTTGGAAGTAAGAAAACTGTTCCACCAAGTCAGCATTTCCCATCCTGATGACACCATATCTAATGATGATGGAAAAGTCTAATGTTCAATAGTTATAAAGTGAGATGCTTCCCAACCACTCTCTCACTCTTCTGTCCTTACAATCAAATCTTTTTTGACTCCTTATTGTTCCTTGGGTCGCTATCAGCTGGAATATTAATTGAAGTCTACTAATATCATATCCATTGTTCACTCTAATTCCCAACTGAACTATAGGTATCCGAAGTTGGATGACCTTCCATTTGATCCTGCAATCCCGTTACTAGGTATCTCCCCAGAAGAAAAAAAAAAACTCATTTTATCACAAGGAAATTGCACTAGATTGTTTAACCACACCTCAAATTTCATTATCACGTTGATGTGGAATCAACCTAAATGCCCATCAACCCATGAATGAATTAATAAACAGTGGTATATGTATACCATGGAATACTATTCAGCCATTAAAAAAGATGGAGACGTCACATCTTTTGCATTTACCTGGATAGAAGTGGAGAACATTCTCTTTTAGTAAAGTATCACAAAAATGAAAAAGCAAGTATCAATGTACTCAATACTAATATGAAGCCAGTAGACAAACTAATACCTACCCACACAAGAGAAAAACACAATTAAATTCAAGCTGGGGGGAAACAGGAGGAGGGAGAGGGGTCGGTGTGCTCTCATCTGCCAGGTATGATGTCAAGGCGTACAGCACAACTACAACAGGGACTGCACATGACAAATCCAGGCAGTGCAACGTAATCATCTGTACCCTCATATAAATCTGAAATAAAAAATTAGAAATTCAAATAAAAATTGGACCGGCATCTTTTTGTCTCCTGGCCCTAGTTCCACAGGTGGCCCATGCTGAGCCACAAGCACTTTCAGTTCTGGGAAAACATAATCCGGGAGGTATAAGTTATACCCTCGAGGGGCTTCTCTTACAGAAGGGCCCTGAAATGAAGACAAATCGCTACAGCCCAGGGTGGCAAACACAGAGCTGAATGAGACACAGAGCCACGAAGAAGATGTGCCTAAGCCAGCAGGTGGACTTCTGCGGGGCTCTCATAGGTCCCCAAGTGACCTTATAAAAAATAAACACACACACACATACATGCAAGGTGAAAGAGTGGTTAGGATACAAGTTTAAAGGAGAAAAAAATCATGCCCTGAGCAGCTTTTCAGAGAGAGGCATATGTTATAAAAGTGCGATATATGTTGATCATATAAATGATGTCAGTAAACCCTGTGGGTTTGTTTCTATTCTGGTGAACTTTGGCCTCAAATGGCCTCACAGGAGAACTCTGGATTAGCAGGCGTTTTTGCCTGTCTTAACTACTGCCCCTCTGACCTAATGTTCCATGATTTTTAACTATCACTCAAGCAACTAATGAATTTCAAACTGAGCTTGGCGTTCTCCACCAGGCAAATTCACCCCCTTCCTTTGCAACCCACACCCAGATCTTCCTGTCGGTGTGAGCTCATTCAGAGTGTATCAGAGGAGAAAGTCAACCGGAATCGGAGGGTGGAACCAAAAAGCCAGGCTGCCTGCTAGCCGCGATGAGCCACCCGCAGGGCCACCCACACACTCTCCCCACTTTCTGGTTGTTCTTCCTCCACTGTTTTGCTGCTTTTTCCTCTGTCATCTGTTTCAAAGAACTCTCAAAAAATAAGCGTTAACAGTCAACCTAACTAGCTTTTTACAATTTTTATGTAATTTAAAGGGAACTCAAAGAACAGCTCATTCAGCTTTTCACTCTGCACAGTAAGAACTGAGTCCCAAATCTATTAAATGTTTTTCCCAATATCACAGAACCAGGATGTCTGACTCTCCTCCTAAAGAAAGATGCCTGTCCTAGCAGTGTCCAAGAAGGGAAGAGAATAAAACCTGTAGTCTTAGCTATGAAGCCCTATGAGCAAGAATCACTAGACTGCTACTTTTAAAAAATATGACCAGTTCCACCTATTTGACAGACACAGAACTTCTCAAATTTACTCAACTTCAAGCCAATAGACCTTCCAAGATAGGCAAGTCTTCTAAATCAATTCAAGGAATGAAGCTAACACACCCCTAATCCCTAAAGGAAGGACACATTATGAATTCTAGTGCCTTTTCTTATGAGAAATAACATTCATCAATTATTTTGAACATGAAAATAAGTTCTTAATAAAAAATTCACTTGAAGAATAAGGCAAGTTTATGTGTTTTTCTTTCTGAGTCAAATTCTTACCTTCCATGGAGAGGTAACATGATCATGAGGTCATGATGTACATTAAAATTTTCTGAGCATAAAATGATGGCTAAATCCTGAATGTTAACAAAAGTAGTGCTTTATTGACAACCCAGCAGTGACATCACTGAACTGCTATAACATAGACAGTCTCCTGTTTAACCAGCAGAAAGGAAGTTGGTTTATATAATAGCAATTATATAATTTGGATGAACTACAATAATGTTCAACTATTTTGCCTTAATAACTGTGTTATGATAGAAACAAAACACTATTTATGCTATCCTTTCATTGAAGCCAATAAAAATTATAAGGCAGCTGATCTTATTTAAAGATGTCTGTTTATTACAGCTCTCTTTTCGATTTAGCTACCACAAAAATAACTTTGGGGCTATAAATATGGATGACTGGATAATTTAATACCATCCTATGTTAGTCAAATCAAATCAAAACATATTGAGTATGTATCTTCCAGCAAAGTATGTAACTGTTTTTCTTCAAGCATGCTTGATATATTCTGACTTGTTGGTTATCTAACTTTTGGTTAGTAACCACAGTCATCCTGAATGACTCTCAGTTACTGAGAATACCATTTAAAAACTGAAACGAGAGACAAATGAGGCCCCCCCCAAAGCTTACCCCTTTTATTAGCCTATACTGAGTTGAGTCGGAAATAGGTTATAGGTTATTCATATTACCCATTTTCCCACTGATTTCTTCTAGTCTTATTTTTATCATTTCTCTACTTCTTAGCACTTCCATGAGAGACTAGGAGGGAACAGGGAGAGGAAGTTACGGTTTTTCTGATAGTTTCTTAGGGCTGATAAATATTTGATGGTATTCTAGGGAAGCTCAGTGGCTTTTTAAAGTCTGTTTTGTTTTGGTTTTGTCATTGAATGTCAGAAACTGGTGTTACTTGAACTTGACTACAAAGGATCTGACTGTATCTAGGGCAGTGGTTCTCAACCTTCCTAATGCTACCATGTATTTTCATTGTTACAAAGGGGTCACGACCCACAGGTTGAGAACCACTGATCTAGGGCATACAGTCACTAGATAGTATTGGACATAGCCCGATACATCAGGCTTCACTACAGGGAAAGTAAAAGGCAGGAAGAAAGACTTCATGGTCAGTCACACAGTTTATCAAAATAAACTTGAATATATTCAAGGAAACGTAATGGATCAAGTAAAGGCAAAGAAGCTAATATTATAAGGAATTGATGTATATTGGCGAAGTATTTAACCTTTCAATCCTACTTGAATGTTCAAAACCACCTAAACATTTAGAAAATGATAACAACAGGAGATTAAATTTAGGATAGTATAAAGCAATGTCCTGTTAACGAAAATAGTTATTATCCCTCCTCCAATGATTGTTACCCTGGAAGAAGAGTGTTGATACATCATAAATCCAATGTTGTTTCACTGGGATGGGATAATGTAAAAACTCAGATTAACTTAAAATTGCTTTTATTGAGAGAAAAAAATTCAGTTTGTCAGAGTTCATGTTTATTATTGAGACGCTACCTTTCTAACGCATCCTGATTAATATTGACTAAACACTATTTATGATTATGGTTTTCAGATTATCTATTGTATGTTTTGGCATGCAATGACATTATGCAGTGGAAAAACTGGAAAGCGTATAATTGTATGATTTAAATAAAATACACTGTCTTGCTGTCCAACACCGAAAATAGAGCTGGGTCTGGCATGGGTGCCATGGAGGTGGAAAAAGCCTTTCCTCCAGGACTGAAGATTTCCCCAAACACTCCGTGCTCTGGAATATCTCTGTACACAACCTCTACCTTCAACCAATCATTGTGCTAAACATTACTCACTCCATTACTCATTCCTTTGAATGAAAGCACTCATATATAAATATTATCTTGGAGTGATAACATATAAAGTAATGGGTTTTTTTTTTAAGATAAGCTACTTGATTGCTTCTTAGAAATGAGACATTTAGATATGGGAACTAGCCAATGAAACAGCACCAAGTTAGCCATCTTGAAGGATACAAAAGTATGAACTATACAAAGTATAAAAAGAGGCAGGCATTCATCTTAATGAAGTGAAGACACAGAAGAAAGTAAAACCTAAAAAAATGTAATCTAAAAAAATGGAAAAATGACCAAAGATACCTTCAGTTTAAGCTATGTATTTTAGTACTCTATGTATTTTAAGGTGGGGGGGTGAGGAAAACTTGTACCCTGTGCAAAATTCCACCCACATGGCCCCTTGATGTACCTTGCCTTGTGTTCAGCAATGTTGTTATTATTTTTTTCCTTGGGACTACTATTTACTTTTCACATTTCACTTATTTCCACTGACAATTTGTCTATCTGAAATGTCAACTCCCAGGTGAAATATACCATAAAAATTTTTCTCACCTTAATACTTATCACATCCCAGCAAACCGTCTGAACAGGAGTCTCAGCCAACCTCAACCCCAGCTGAAATGTTAGGACTCAGTCCTTGAGAGCAGCCCTGACACATGGGCCTCTTGTCTTTTCACTGAATGCTCTCGCTAGGAGCTTTGGACAATACTGACCTGTGTACAGCTGACTCACAATGCACGTCTCCGGCCAGATCTCTCCCTGAGTTGCAGCCATACATCCAATAGTTTACACTTAACATCTCTAATTGGGTGTGTGAAGAATCCATGGTCATGATGCCCCACTCCACCCCAACCAAACATGGTCTTTTTCTAGCATTCCTTATCTCGGTAAATGAAACCACCACCACCCATCACCCCTGGCATTCACACCTTCATGTTCACATTCAATATCTTGAAACCACTCATTTTCTCCTCTCTCTCTTCTGGCACAACATCGTCCAAGATGCCACCATCTTTCACCTCTACTGTTATGCTGTCTTTACTATATCCACTGCCATACTAAGAAAAGTCAAGATAACAGCAGGGTTATTATTTACAAGTTCAAGGCTATTGCAATCACTCAATTTCCTAGGACATCAGGTTGTTGGGAAATATCCCAGATTTGCATAGCTCCCAATCTTTTACATCTGTCCCTTAGACCAACATAGAAAAACATGTCCACGTACCCATGAGTCACACAGCAGCACTTTGCCACCTATAGCATTTTCAGGATTCTTTATTCTTCATACACCTTTCTGCTCTTCCCAGCCTTTTAGCTGTACAAACTTTCCAATACAAAGTTTAATCACAAGACCAAGATCTGCAGCTCTTATCTGTGGGGCATATCTATTGATGACTTGCTCAAGGTGAATGTCAATGAGTCCTAAAGCCAGGAGCTGAAGATATGTAGTCAAAGATAAGAAAGAATTAAAGATTTCACATCTTTATTTTCCTCTCTTCAGAACACGCCTACAACAATGACATTCATCAGGGTAATTTTTATATTCCAGTGTTCTGGAAGGCAAGCTGGTGTGGTAAAATTATGGGCTACAAAATTAGGGTCTAAACCCAGTTATATCACTTACTAGCTGGGTAATCTCGGATAAACTACCTAATCTCAGAGGATTATAGCAAGTGCTGTGTGAGATAATAGAGAATAGCAATGAAGAGGGTGCTGTGACTTTAGATTACAGAGCATTGGCTTCAGAGTCTAAAAAGCCTGACTTTTGAGGTTAAGTCTATTTGTTATACAACCATACAAAAGTTTCATAACTTTCTCTGGACTCCAGGTTCATCATATATAAAATGAAAATAATTCTATCTACCTCACCGGGCTGTCTTAAGAGTCAAACTAACTCAGGGGCAGGTGTTTGGCACAATGGCTGGCAACAGGCAGGATGAGGTAGGCCCTAGTGATGGAGAAAGGAAACCAGGAGAGACTGAGACTCCCAAGCAGACCTGGACCAGGAAGAGGCGAGAGGGATGTCGAGCAGGCTGCTGGCAGCCGAATTAAAAATCAGAGCATGAAAAGAGAAAGGAAATCAGGAAACACAGGGACCTGGCCAGGAATCTATCACCAGTCAGTAAAAAATAAGAAGAGATAATGAAGAAAACACCCGAAGTAAGGGAAACGTGAGACTGCACGGTCTCACAGAGACGATTGGAGACTAGAACTGCCTGATGATTTTCCGCTCCCTCTGCAGCTCCCTGGTCTGAGATTTCTCTGCATTGTTACAAACTTTTTTTTTCAAGTAACCGTGAAGTGGAAAAACCTGACAAACACTTCCTCAGCCAGGTAATCAAGGTCAACATCAAGTTATGTCCTGTCCACAGGACATATGATGGGACAACAATGGTACCTTGCCTTTATGGTCTTTCTAAAAACATATAACCCCAGTTTAACTATGAGAAAAACATCAGGAAAACCTCAATTGAGGGACAATCTACAAAGCAATGACAAGGAAAATCTGAGAAACTCTCTCAACCAGAAGGAACCAAAGGAGATACAATGATTAAACTCAATGTTTTATCCTGGAACAGAAAAGGACATAAGGTAAAAACCAAGGAAATATGAATAAACTATGAATGATAATTCATAATGTGCCAATATCAGTTCATTAATTATAACAATGAGCTATACTAATTGAATATAGTAATAACAGGGAAAACTGGGTGTTGGGTGCATAGGAACTCTTGGTTCAATCTGTGCCATTTTTCTGTAAATGAAATACTGCTCTAAATGGGCCATTCAGGTAACTTACTGGTATTTTTTTTCCATTCAGGTAACTTACTGTTTTTTGTTTTTTTTTTTAGAGATAGAGTTTTATTATGTCACCCTCGGTAGAGTGCTGAGGCATTACGGCTCACAGCAACCTCCAGCTCTTGGGCTTAGGCGATTCACTTGCCTCAGCCTCCTGAGTAGCTGGGACTACAGGCGCCCACCACAATGCCTGGCTATTTTATTTTTTTATTTTTCAAAAAAAATTTTCCCCTTAGGAAAAATGTATAGAATGTACAGATAGTATAGAATGTATAGATACACCTATACATTCTCTGAACATGTAATTAACAATCCCCAATAAGACCAGATAAAATCCCAGCTCTGGCACTAACTGGCTATGTAACCATAAGCAAATCACTTGTAATGGCTGAGTGTTTTACTTCCCTATAAAATGGAGAGAACACATTGTAAGGCTTCCAAAAGGATTAAATGGCTCACCTTGCAGACAGCATATGCATTTGTTGAGAAGAATAACTGTTATTATTTTGACAATATTATTATTATTTAAAAGTTAGTACATGGAAGTACTCAACAAATATTTCCTTTATCCATTCCTCCAGTATATTTGTTCTTTATAATACATATGTATATTACCTACAATATCGGTAGATTTTAAATGTCTATACAAATTCTTTATTCAGACAAGCATAGTATATACTCAACTACACAAAATGTCACCCTAGCCTGGAATTATGTGTCTACCCAAGGAATCTACTGTGGAGAGGTACACACAACATTCTGCCAGGCATTTATCCAGGGCCCACAGGCTGATAATGGGTTATAGGCTGGCCTTGGTCCCTTTAATCTCTTCTCTCTTCCCTTTTTTGCAGTTTTTGGCTGGGGCCGGGTTTGACCCCACCACCTCCAGTATATGGGGCTGGCACCCTACTCCTTTGAGCCACAGGTGCCACCCCCCTTTAATCTCTTCTCATTCTAAGTTGAGCTGGCCTCAGCCTTGTCCACTCAGATAACTTGCCAGTATTTCCCTATGGTGGGGACCTCTGTTCCCGCACTAAATAAGGAGGATTAAAAGTTAAATGTTCTATTAAGCCCATATATGAAATTTGAATAAAGGTATAACATCTTATGACTTTATGAGGAATTCAGACCTTCTCTACCTGGCTTGGGAATGGCTTCCCAAAGAAGCCAGTGGGGCTTGATCTGCTGCTACTGTGCCTGGTCAGGACCTGAATTCAGAGAGACCCAAGTGGGCCAGAACACAGGACTTCCAAGCAGCAGGGACTTGATACATGGCTCCTCATCTAGAATTAGATGTACATATGCCGCTTCTCAACCAAAGTGAAAGCTGCTTGAAGACAAAGACCTTGACATTTACAATCTTTCATGGTCCCCAGTACAGTGCCCGGGACCTGACGCTTCAGTAAGATGCAATGAATTGTGTGAATTCCCAGCACGTAGCCCAGCCCTGGAGCCAGACGAGTCAGAGTTACTAGTCATCACTCCTGCTGGGATAGCCAGATCCTCTTTCCAGGTGTCACCCCTCAAAGGAGAAGAATAACCCCTGCAGATGAAGGGGGGAAACCAGCACTGAGACGTTCCTCATCTCTCCTGGGTAGAAATGTGCCTGAACAACAAACAGAAAGATGAGCACGCACACGGGACGTTCCCCAGAGAGTGTTCTCTTCCTGCCCCTCAGCCACCTCACCCTACCTTACCTTGCCTTCATGGCAAAAACGTCCAGGGGTACAAAGTTAAATAAAAATACTAAGTTTAGTGCCATTTGTGTGACCTGGATACCGTGGTAGATTTTGTACTCTTGTCCAAAAATATTTTCTCTTCTTCCCTGTGGGAGAATTAGATTTCCTTTCCCCGCAGGAGGCAGCCTGGGCCATGCGATTGGCTTTGGCAATGGAATGCAAATGGAAGTAGCTCCCCCAAGTGAAGCTGTAGGAGCCAGTCCACAGCTCGACATTGTCCCTTTCCCTCTGCCATGAAATCTGCGATATTCCGGATTAAAACTGCTCAGCTAGCCTGTGCCTCGGATTAAACAGGAAATGGAGCAGGGCTCAAGCTGACCGACAGCGGGCACAGGTTAAAATAAGCATTTTTCTCATAAGGTGACAGAATGTGAGGGTCATTTGTTACTGCATCTTAGCACAGCCTATGATAATGGATACCAGGGTATGGTCCAGGTGTAGGGGGCTGGGCTGGGTGCCGGGAATATGAAGGGTAAACGGCATGGACCCTTCATTTAATAGATTCCAATTGAGTAATAGACATGGAAATATATTCAGCAAAATATCATGTGAATCAGATTCAGGAGGAAAATCTCAGGGAATCCCTCCTGGTAAACTCATCATGAGGGAATGCAGCGTGGGGGGCACACTGCAGCTGTTTGGGTGACATGGTCACTGTGTGCAAAGGGTGACACTTAGAGATTATAGTATCTGGGAGATCCTAGAGGGTACTTATTCACAAAAATCAAGACATTTGTATGTCCCAGTTTAACCGGAATAGTTCAGGTTTATGTCAGTTGTTCTAGTGGCATTATCAATAGCCTTTCACACAACAAGGCATCCCAGTTTAGATAGCAAATTATATAATTACTCTAATAATCCCAGTTTAGATAACAAATTATATAAATACTCTAATGATCCCTGTTCAGATAATAAATTATATAATTACTCTAACAAAAATGTATCTAGAGCTTAGACTAGATAGAGATTAGACAGGCCATGTCTATCAGACAGCTGTAGGTACTGGTGAGACCACATGGGCCAACGCGGCCGAGATTGCCTGCCATACTCAGCTCCCTAAGAAAGCTGCTCAGTGGGCTCCTTTAAAAAACAAACAACAAAATCAACTGTGCTCTTACATCATGTCACCGGTACTCTAACCACCACTGATCAGACCTGAGAATGAACATGCAGTTGAAGTTGACCATGGATAATCTGGATGTGGGGACACATCAACCACTTAGGAGGGAACATATTTTGAAACTTTAATTCATTCAGGAAGTATTTATTTAGCAGCTATTCTGCGCCAGGCCCTCTCCAAAGAACAGACACAAGCCAGCCCAAACCCATGTCTCTCTTGGGAAGTATGACAGTGAGACAGAAGGGAGACGGGGCACTGCACCAGGAACAATGCACCCCACTTCTAAGAAGGTAACAGGAGGTCACCAGAGTTGCTGCTTTGTCCAGAACCCTGTAGGCTGCTCTAGAATTACTCCCCCAACCCCACCCCCACTGGACATCCCAGTCGTGGAAATGCTACATGTGTAACCATCTATGTAGCTGTTGAGACAGCTTGACCCACCTCTTAGTTCCCATGTGCACCCTTAAAACTGGCCCACATCTAGAGGTGCCAAATTTAGCCAATAAAAATATGAAATGCCAGTTATATTTGAATTTCAGATAAACAACAAATATGTCCTGAGGGCATATTTATACTAAAAAAGTATTCATGGTTTATCTGAAATTCAAATGTCACTGAATATCCCAGATTTTACCTGGCTAC
Source organism: Perodicticus potto (assembly GCA_963574655.1). Classification (NCBI taxonomy): domain Eukaryota; kingdom Metazoa; phylum Chordata; class Mammalia; order Primates; family Lorisidae; genus Perodicticus; species Perodicticus potto. The sequence goes on from CAUYRH010110413.1 coordinate 27,357, forward strand.
TTAACCCCTACTGCATAAGTAGGGCAAGGAAGGACAGGAGGGTGGGGGGGACAGTGGTTAGAGGGATATCGGTAGCCAGTCAACCTTGGTGCCATTTCCGTTTTCTCCATCCGCCAAACTGAAATAAAATATTCCTTCTTGGAAATCTCCCACATTGTACTCCATTCCCAGAATCCCCTCACTCCTAACTTCTGATTTGGTCTCCTGAGCAGTGTGGCTTAATGAAAAGAAAGAGAGTTCAAAACTCAGCATTGCCACTGCCAACAAATATTGGCCTTGGGCAAGCCTGTTACTCGCTCAGAGACTTGGTTTCATCAAGGAGAACATGGGAATAAAACTACCTTGCAGGGTTGATGAAAGATGTAAGGTCATTCATTTACTCATCAACAAAGTGCCAGGTTCCTGCCAACATGAGCCCTTCCCTCCAGGAACTCGCAGTCCAGAGAGAAATATGACAGAGCAAATAAGTGGCTGAAAGTGGTAAAGGCTGTGATTGATGTAGAGAACATTTCTAGCCCAGTGCCAAGCTCCTGACAATTGCTCAAGAAATGCTCACTAATATTATGAGTCCCAAGGGACAGAGATCTGGGTCTCTCTTCCTCTCACATTGACCTAGCATTCTTCCAGGTACTGACAAGCTGCTTTTTTTCAGGCACAGAGTGAAGACCCCAGTGCCAGGCCTCTCTAACAGCAGGTCATCGGCACCTTGGAGGCTGTGCACCCCTCACCTGCCAGGACCTCCTATTATCTCCTGCTAGGCAATCGCCCTCCCCAGGGGCTGGCCCTGACCCACAGAGCCCATCAGTCTGACGTTCAGGACCAGGCCTCCACAGTGGAGATGGCCCAAGTGAGGATGATCCCTACTGTGCCTTTTCACACAGGAAAAGAATATGTCTGTGTCATACAACAGTTCCCTTTTTTAGCAAGACCTTACACGCGCAGGCAATTGATACGTGATAAGCATAGTGCTGATGTTAGAGATTTATAAGCGTGTCGGAGATGGAAATAGCACGCGATCCAGGTTTCCCCACCAGGAAGTGGGTTTTTTACTCATGCTGCTACCTCTTTAACTCAGCTTCAACTCTTCCAGTTTCTGGGTTGGCTTAAGCGATGTCAAAACCTGCGACTGCAGCTCCAGCAGCTTGAGAGTGGGAGTGTCAGAGAAGATCTATTTCTGCGGCAAGCTCAGTACAGGCTGAATTTAAAAATATGAAAAACAAAAGTGAGGCTCATGACTGTGCCACGAAATGGGTGGGGGTGGGGGGAAGGACACAGGACTTCTACAGAAGCACCAGCAGCCTCCTCCCGACTGCCGTTTATTACAAATGTTTCTCTGTTCCAGCCTCTAGCAAGATGTGCCAAGCTGAAAAAGAGGCAGATCATTGTGGGTTTCACTGTGCCTGCATTTAGTAGCCAGCGCCGGTCGCGCCAGGCCTATCCTCTCGCCAAATACAGAGTTGCAACACAGAGGAAATTGTGTGCTGCTGAGTAGAGGAGGGCACAGTCCCACACACGAATGGCTGGTGAATTAGCTCTTTCTGGGCACTTAGGGCTCCTGGAGGAGGAAGGGAAACCACTGTTGCATTGCAGCCCCAAGGTGGGAGGCGGGTGGCATTTAACCTAACGACCCAGGAGTATCCACCAATAGCTGGGGTCTAACACCATCCAACATGGGTAAGATTTAAACGACCCCATGACAAAATCACCATTTCTAATGCAGGGCGGTCTAGCATTGTGGCAGTGAGAGTTCATCATTCCTCTTGGAGTAGTAACACAGCCTGTCACATGCCCTTGGTAGGAACAAAACTGATAGAAAGGATGTTGCATGGGAGGGCCACCGCCTTGGTCTGCTCCCTGCAGACCAAAGTAGCCTCATAGCAGAAGGAGCACCCCATGTAGACCACACCTGGTTTAGAGGTGCAAGAAGAAACTTCAGCATTTCTTCTTGTAAGGAGCAGGGAGCATATGATGAAATAGCCTTGCGAGCTGGGAAGGCGCAGAGGGACATACAGGAACCAGCTCCCTGTTGTTCTCCTGAGGTCTCCTCTTGGCTCCACAGCATCTTGCGTCTGGAACCATCTTTCAATTGCATGAGCCTTCATTGTTCCAGCAGTGATTTGTGGTGCGCGGTTGATGACTAACTTTTCCTTTCTCCTTAAATTCTTTTGTCTGCTTTTTGGCATTTTTATCTGCCCATGCCTTGGAATGATCTTCAAACAGAAAGGGGAAAAAGGATCTCCTAACAGATAAACTCTTTGGCATGCCTAGCTTTTGCAGTACAATTCATATTTTCAACATAAATTCCTTCAGCACCAGAATGGAAAAGATTAAGTTTAAGCACCATGATGACCATATCCTCGTTGACTCAGATTGCTTTCCATTTTTTTTAGAATAACTTCTCAGTTATATCGTGACTAAAAGTTTCCAGAACTGAAAATACATTTTCAAAGCTGCAAAGATCGTATCTATATAGTCCATGCAATTTTATTCAATCTTTAATCCAATGTCTATTGAGTACAACATGCCAGACACCAGACTAGATGTTGTAAATTTAGCATGATTAAGCACAGTCTCTGCCTTCAAGGAGCTCAGTACTTACACAGTCTGTGGTCTGGCCTGAAGATACAGTAAGAAACAAAATATTGCCCTTATCCTCATAGTATTGAATTTATTTGTCCATCCTAATGGCCTATTTTATATAAACTTTTGGCTCTACAACTGAAAACACAACTATGATTACAATTACCATTGGTCCAAGACGTTATCTTTCAAAAAAAACCCCAATTTTTATTAATTTCAGCCATTTTTTCCAACCAATTAAATGCAAGAAAGATTTTCCTGTTATGATAGTTCATTAAACTGAACTCTTTGCTGTTCGAATGCTATTTTATAGAATGAAAGCCATGTAGAAGGGATAAGCATTACTATAACTTCATTTTCCAGGAGATTTTGCTTATATTCTTTCTTTGTCTTGGAATCATGGCCATAAAATATACATTTTTATATCCATCCTAATGGGTTTCTTAAATGTTTATTATAATAATTAGAAGAACTAGTTAAAAATGAATAAAATCAACTTCTAATTCTACCCAAGAAGAATTAACAGGGGTCTGAGACACTCTCCCATCTGAAACATATAAAGTAACAGACCAAATTAATTTAAAAGTAGGTTCTTAAAGCATAAGACTCCAGGCAAGAAATGACAAAAATCTCTGAGAGACAAGACCTCTGTTTGCCCCAGCTGACTGCCTTGAGAGCACTTACAGGACACCCCACAGGGACAAGGGAAAAACCAGGCTGTGTCCAAGAGTCTCCCTGGGTTGAGAAGACCGCTGAATGCTTACTGAGGCCTATGCCGCAAGAGTTCACAGTTTACAGAGTAAAGGACAGTAACAGGGAGAGCTCTGATTTAGAGAAAAAAACAGCAAGCAAGGTCTGACAATCAAGTTCATGAGCTTGCCGTTGCCGTGCACATAGGTGGGCAGCACTATACAAGCAACTCGGTAAGGTGTCATAACCTTGGTATGTTGGTGTCTCACACTAGTGTTCATGTTGACAAGTGGCAAGGTCTTGCTGAGTGGCGTTCATTACTATTGTTGAATGGTTTTGTGTGCCATTGCAAGAATGAAAGAGCTTGAATTAGAGCAATGAACAAAAAATTAAGTTTCTTATTAACCTTGGTAAGAGTAGAAATGAGATCAGGGACATGTTTGTCCAAGTTTACAGGGATAATGCCATGAAGAAAACAGCAGTATACAAATGGATTAAAAGTTCTTCTGAGGGAAGAGAAAGTGTGACTGATAGAGGTCATGGTGGACAGTTATAAGATGTCCACTGTAACTGATGAAAACATTGCAAAGATATATCGAATTGTGCATCAAAATTCTCAGCTGACTGCAAGAAGTATAGCAGACCAAGTATAGAGAAAGGGGAAAATCTTAACTGAAAGTCTTGGCCAATAATTCATGGCTCTTGCATCATGACAATGCACCAGCTTACATAGCACTGTATGTGAAGGAGTTTTTATCCAGTAAATAAATAACTATCTTGGAAAATTCTCCTTACTCATCTGATATGGTCCCCAATGACTTTTTTTCTTTACCCAAAGTTAAAGGAAATATTGAAAGTAAGATATTTTGATGACATCTGGACATCAAGGGTAATACAACAGCGCTGGTGGGCATTCCAGAAAGACTTCCAAAATTGCTTTGAAGGGTGGACTAGGCGCTGGCATCAGTGTATAGCTTCCCAAGGGGAATACTTTGAAGGTGACTGTAGCAATAAGGTTTGTAGCACTTTTTTCAGGATGAGTCCATGAACTTAATCGTCAGGTCTCATATGGCTGCCATAAAAGTTAAACTGCTATGCAACACTAATAAGACCTGAAAAGGTTTCCTTGACCATTCGGGAGAAATTGACTGAAGGGCATTTCCTATGAAAGAGCTCTACCATCCATCCCTCTGACTGAACACCACAATTTTGCTGTTTGATTGACAGCAACCATAAGGCCTAGACTTCCAAATTGATTATATTTGGAGGAACACTCCTTCCTGGTTTGGGCACTAAATTATAATAATTTATATTTTGGTCTGGCCAACTACCAAAGATGTAGATGGTGAAATGAAAAGCTCATCCTAACATCAGGGACCACTGCCAATCCTCTGGTAGGGGGTGAATAGAAACAGTAGCCTATACTTCTGAGATGAGACCTACCTCTCCCTCTGCAGGCTTCAGGGGTTAGGGATGGACTTTTAAAGGCCACCTACAGTCCCTATCTCATCCAGAATGCCCTCCCTTGATCATCTGAATATAAGCAACTCACTTCCTCTCATGATAATTATCATGTTCTGACTTCCTTTTCTTATTGTTATATTGGCAATATTGATCGCTTTCCATTTTAAAATCTCATTTTGGTTTTTACTGTCCATAATTCCCTCTTGATTTACTAACTGTCCATTTGTGAGGAGGATCAGTGTTCTCTGAGAGCATCTTTCTTAATTCACGTCATAAATATCATTCTATTCTGTACTCACCGTGTCAACAGCCCTGACAGTGCTATTCTGTGATCATTACATGAATATCTCTGATCATTACTGGCCTCTGCTCACTGCACACACCCTCCTGTACAATTCAATCCACTGCCCTGTTTCTAACTTCCAGCTAGAAGATTCAGTCTCTGGTTTGCCCCCAGAGCTGCAAAACTCTTGACCTATATATTTCCAGATGCCTTATGGACTTTTGTATCTATTCATCTACAAATACCAGAATACTTCAATTTTCCCTGTTTCTGATTCCAATTAATAGCACTGTGATCCACCAAGAGATTCAAACCAAACTGCCCTCACCACCCATCCTCACCAAATTCTCAAGCTGGAGTCTCTTGATGACACCTACTTTATGCCTCTTAAATAATACTCAAATCTATATCCACATCCCTGTCTTTGTTCAGGCTTTTGCATATCCTTTTAAACATAGATACCTTTCAAATACAAAATAGACCATTGAAGCCTACATTTTAAAAGCTTCTTGCTTTTAAAAAGATGTCTCTCTAAGAGAGAACATACTTCTCTTTACAAGCATGTAGAAATAATAAAACAAATGCAACAAAAATAAAAAATAAAAAAGGCAAAAAGGGAAATCTCCCAGAAACCAAGCAGGATCTACAGCAAGAACTTTAAATTCATGAGCTAAAATAACAGTGCAGCCTGGTGGTAGATTGGATCTATTTTACTGTAGGAAAAATATCCAAGTAGTGACAGAAAATATAGCATGAAGGTCATGACAGGTCAGGATATGGAACAGAGATTCTTAAGTGGGACTCAGGAGACACTGCCACCCACTCTGGGGAACTGTAAGATCTATCTGGAGAAGAGAATGAGAAGGTTTGGAATACAGCTAAGAAAATTCTTAAGAGAATAAGGAGAGTTAAAACAAAGTAATTTTTGAAGAGAAAATAACTGAAACTTTTAAGATTGATAAAAGACATGAATTCTCGGTGGTATACGTACCATGGAATACTACTGAGCCATAAAAAAGAGTGAAGAGATGTCTTTTGCAGTAGCTTGGTTAGAACTGGAGGCCCTTGCGTCAAGAGAAGTATCTCAGCAACAGAAAACAAGCACTCCATGCTCTTGCTTATAAGTGGGATCCAAGCAAAGGTACACATGGTCATGAAAAGTGGTACGGTAGACACTAAAGGCTCTTAAGTGGGGAGGATGGGAGGAGAGTAAAAGATGAAAACGTACTATTGGGAACAAGGTATACTATTTGGATTGGCAGGTACACTAAAATATCTGACAATTTGTCCACAATAACCAAAAACCACTGTACCTTTTACATCTAATGAAATAAATTTTTTCAAAAAAGATGTGAACTCTCACATTTAAGACTGAGACTCAAGAGATATTGCCACTAGACAAAAGACATGAATTCTCAAATCTAAGAAGCCTATCTAGTAGCAGAAATAAAAACCAATCTTCCACATGCATACATGATGGCGAGACTCCAAAACACTAAGGACACAATTTAAAAAAAAAAAAACAAGACTTCATAGCAACCAGAGAGAAAAGACAGATAACCTAAAAGGGAACAGTAGTTACACCACCACCATGCTTTGCACCAATAAAATGGAAAGTGAAAGATAATGAACAAAGGTTTGTAAAATTCTAAGGGAAAAATAATGATTATAAACAGCAGGAAAAGGTTGGCACGCTCAAGCTTGGTAATTGAGGCAAGTTTAATGAAGGGACTAGCTACAAAGGGAAGGGAAGAATTTAGAAAAAGCAACAAGAAATTATACGGTACCCCAGGGGTAATAACAGCTGGAAATGGTACAACTCCAGAGCCGAGGGAAGCAACAGGGAAGAGCAATTACTGGAAACGGTAGAAAGTTGATGGGGAGGGTCAGGTAAGGTAGCTTTAGTCTTCAGTCAAAGGAAGCCAGCCTGAAGTAACCCAGCAGAGAAGAGCGGAGGAAACAAACACTTCACCCTTCTTCTCCCTCCAACCTGTTTCGGCCAGAGGCTTCCATCACGTAACCCAACTAGAAGCCAAAGACATTGTTGATGTAGTCTATACGATTAGCTTTCTGGGAAGCTAGCAGGAAGTAAAGAGTAGACAATGGGTCTAGATGGGACAAATACACACACACACACGTATATATACACATACATACATATACACATATGTATCCAGTACATTTGGCATCCCAAAATCCTGCACAAACCAAACTATTCTTCAAATCCAAGGTCCAAGTAAAGACCTTTCCAGGCAAAGACTGAGAGATTTTACAATAGACGATGGCTAAAATAACTGCTAAAGAATACATATAAAATGAAGAAAATAAGTCCAAAAGAAAATAATAGGTTAGGTGAGGCATGATGACTCATGCCCATAATCCCAGCAGCTTGGGAGTCCAGGGTGGGAGGATGGCTTGAGCCCAGGATTTGGAGGATGCAATCTGTGATTGCACCACTGCACTCCAGCCTGGGAGACAGAGCAAGACCCTGACTTAAAAACAAAACAAAACAAAAAAATAGGTCAAACACAAATTATCAAGCAATAATTTTCAAACATGTAGTAAATCTACACAAGGATAGGCTATAACACAATAATAATAATAATAATGACTAATGGGCAGGGGAGGAAAACAATGCCAAAAAATGATCGTGGATACGGAAGGGTGTGGTGACTGAAATTACAGCATTAAAATATCTGTGTGCATCCGAAAAGGATCAAGAAGGTGATTACTGTTTTACTTATCCCTTGATGTTAAAAATGCAATGCGAATCACAAAAAGAATAGAAATAGAATGTTTAACTATCAAATAAGTAAATGAAAAAAATTAGGAGATAATGAAAATGTAATCAAGCCAGTAAGAATAGAAAAATGAAAAGATAATGTATGGTGAACAGAAACACAAAATCAGATGGTAGAAATAAATTCCAACACATAAATAAGAGAGAAAACAGAAAATGTGCAAGAAGATAATTTAAATGTAAATGAAGTAATCTTTCTGGTAAAAGACAAAGCAAGTGGCCTACTACGACTCTTTATTGGCTCTCCAAATACTTTTGCTACAATACATGCGAGGCTCTACCTGGTTCTGAATTTTACAAGATTACTTTGGCAATAGGGGACAAAAATCCAACTCATACTTGTTTAGGCAACAAAAAAAAATTAAAAATGGGGATTATTTATTTGCCCCCATAATCTAACATAGAAGAGTGAGAAGCAACTGGTACTGGGAACTCAGATTACACCAAGAGGGTCAGTCTTCTTCCAGGAAGCCATGACTGTCCTCCCCAGGTAGCGTTCAGTGGGGCCTTTCCAGGCTTGTGAGCACTGCTTGCCTGTATCTCTGTAATAAGCGTCACTGTATCACTACTACCTTTGTTTACTTAGAAGTCTGTGTCCCTGCCCTAGTTACTAAGTCCTTCCAGAACAAATACTGTGCACTCTTCACCTTCGCAGCCTCGTCCCTTAGCAGAGCTCCTGACACATAATAGTCATTAATAAATGTTTAATGAGAAAATCAAAATGAAAAAGAATGGATGGCTCAGAGACCTCTTATTTCTCTATACAGTTCTCTCTCCCCTGTAAAAATGTCCACTTTTTGAGGCACTCTCATCCGATCCATTTCTACATTCAGTTCTTGTGCTTTGCATACAGAAGGCAGCCAATAAATATGGAATAATAGAGACCGAATAAAAATATATATAATGAATATAAAAAGGACTGTCTTCCTTCTTCATAAACAGAACCAAATTGTACAAAGTAAATGTCATAATATCTGTATGCTCGGCTTTAAATGTTTAGATGTTCTGCTGAAGTTATTACAAATGTGCTTTGTAAGCAAACCCTGTGGTCAGCAGGTGCTGACTCACGCGGTGAATGCAGCAGTGTGCTCCTTCTGCCTCTCAGACCCCAGTCTGTCTCCACAAACAGGAGCTCACTCTCCACCGCGGACTTTTCCCCCTCACATTTCACTAGTTGCTCAGTATTCTCCACAATGATACTTTCAAGTTGCATCAGTAATTTTTAATACTACTGCACATCAATCAACCCCAAATTATTAGCCCTTTACCCTAATACTGCTCAAAAGAGGATATTGATTGAACTTGACAGTGTTTAAGTAGAGTCTTAATTTGTAGAATTAGCGAGAGAAGAGAATGAAAAGGCACCAATTAGCAGAAAAGTAGGCAATCATGTAAAAGATTAGCAGAGGCACAGGGTGGGTAGGGCATCAGATGAGTGAGAGCAAGGCATGACTTGTCTGGTAAGCGAATTCTCACTCTTCTTGTTCTTCCACCTTCCTATGAGACATGAAAAGCCCTTAATTAAAACCGGTGAAGAAATTATTACAAGAGAAAAATGGAGCGCACCAGATATAATTAGAATTATATATGTATTATTATTACGAAGTGCCTTGCAAAGCCTGCCTAGAATGGGTTTTTTCCAAGCTTGTCAAGTTTCAGAGCTCAAGCAGCTCCATGCAGTTCCTGGTTCCCCAACCCCCTCCCACGCGCCCTTCTCGGCCTCCTGAGAAGGCGTATATTTCCATACGCTTACGGTGTGTTTCATAAAATGCATTGCCTCTGTATGAAAAATGTATGAGACACACCACTGCGCAAAATAATGTCTTCAAATTGGCCAATCATACTCTGTGCAAGTTCAGAATTGTTCCTGATGTCTCTAATAACGTTGCGCTTCTGGCTGTGGAACTGGGTTCTGCAGAGTTAAAACAGAGGACTTGATAGCTTAATTGTACTTAATGAATGAAAAGGTGTTTAAAAATAACGTGCATAAAATAAAATTAAAATGCCAGTCTTTTAGAAATGTTGACTTCAGCATTTACAAATTACATAACCTTTTGAGAAAGGGAGAGATACATAATTTTCTTAACTGTTTAAAGTGACTAGTCATTTTTGCTTCCTGTCTTTCCCAGATAGGAATTAAACCCCCATCCAATATTTTCATTTCTTCTTATCTGCTGCTACATGTATCCCCAGGTAGCTATTTCGCTCCTCTGACCCATCTTTGCTGTCTGGCTTCCATGTTAATCTCAGCCACCCTCTATCTTATGGACTTACTTCCTGTATGTCTTTTTTTTTTTAATCTCATCTTCTATTACCCAAATACACATTCCCTATAAACTCTTTTTCTTCTGATGGCTTGCATTAAATTGCTTTTGTTAGATTTTACCCTATCTTTTATTTGTTTCTTATCATAACTCTTCTAGTTTTCCCAACTGTCTCCTGAAGTCATCCTACATTTCAAATGCTATCACCTAGACCTATATGTGATTTAGCTGAATGTTATGTAAAACCCTCTGGTAACAGAAAAGAATTGTAATAATGTCTTCATGAAGATATTCTCCTAGCAGCAGCATTATTAATATAGTATAAATGTGGAATATATTAGAATATATACCTTTTTCCATTCCCACTGAAAACCAGCCAAAAGTAATTAATATGAACTATAGTAATAAACAACTTTGTTAAACAGAAAGGACTTTAGATGGCTATTCTCCTGCAACTATGGTTACAAAGATAAATTAGAACTGCCTTTATTTAGGAATCCTTAAAAATAGAAAACATTCTCTAACTCCATTCACAGGGACAACTTCCTTCTCTCCACACCAGAGTATTTATAATCTGAACGACTCAACAGCTAATGATATCCAGGCTTATATTATTTGATTATTTGGTGGATAGATACCTCATCTTTGTGGTTAAATTGTAAGTTCCTTGACACTTCAAGCTTGCCTCCATTTATATTACTTTACACTTCGTGATCTATACATACTCCAATTTAATCAGGACACACAATGAATGAATGTTTAATATACTACTATCCCTACTTAAAGAAAAGAAAGCATAAAAGAGACAAAAATTTCTCAAGTTTTTTTCCAGTTTTATGCTATTTCCATCTTTTGTCTTCCGCATGAATTTCCCTGCAAGTCATAAGCCAGGAACGCTTGCTGGTTTCCTTATTCCTTGGGTCTCAATCAGCTCCCCATTCAGGACTTTGTGAAAAATCTTCAGTAGAAACAGGAGTCAAGTTCATATGCTACCTAGTCTTCATATTAGAACCATTTTTCATGGAATGGTTCTATTCAAATTGAAATGTTTGGGATAGAAACTCAGTCAACTCTGAGGTTCAGTGTGTTAAGAAATAATTTTCCAAACTATGTTCCAAAAGAAGTTAATGAATGTTACATGCAAAAGTTCTCATGGCAAAACAAAAAAATTTTTGAAAAGCTTACTGAAACAATAGTAAAGGAGTTTCTTTACTAGAGGATTGATCAGAACCCTTAATGTGAAAATTATTGCAGTAATCTCAAAAGGGCAATGGAGGCGGCAGAGTTGACTTAACCACAGAAAAAAATCTTCCTTCAGTAGAGTAATACCCGGAACACATTTTGAGAAATGTCACAAGAATGAGTGGATGAATAAAGTGGTTTCTTAATAAATTGGGTGACTCTTTATCTATCCTTTTCCAATGGGGTGTGTATGCCTAGATAATCCCTGCTGACACCAAATTTTCATTGACACTTGGAACTTACCAGGCCACTTAAATTGGTTTTACCTGTTAGAATTTATCTTTCTTAATTTTTTTTTTTGAGACAGAGTCTCACTTTGTCACCCTCAGTAGAGTGCTGTGGCATCATAGCTTACAGCAACCTCAAACTCTTGGGCTCAAGTGATTCTCTTGCCTCAGTCTCCCAAGTAGCTGGGACTATAGGAGCCCACCACAACGCCTGACTATTTTTAGAGATGAGGCTTCACTCTGGTGCAGGCTTGTCTCGAACCTGTGAGCTCAGGCAATCCACCTGCCTCAGCTTCCCAGAGTGCTAGGATTACAGGTATGAGCCACCACACCCGGCTTCTTTCATAATTGTTAACCTGTCATACCTTTTGGGCATAAAGATACAGGACAGGCACTGAAGAAACCCAATATATCATATGTACTTTAATGGTAAGAACACATTTTATACTTCTTTTTCATCTCTATTTTCAAGGTAGGCCTTGGCAATGAGTTCTCTACCTACACCAATGTTTTTCAAAATTTTCTATCTCATGGCACTCTTGAACCTATAGATAAATTTCCGTGGCACACTTAAGTTATGGTGATTCAAAAAAAGAGTAAGACAATACTAATATAAAACCAATATATAAAGAACTCACACCCACACAAAAGAAAAAACACAAGTGTAGTCTAGCAAGAGGGAGGGGAGAGGAGGAAGAAGAGATAGAGAAGGAGGGCTGCAATTGGAAGAATCTCACCTAACCTGAACAATGTGAGAGTGTTCAGCCTGCCCCTGGGTGAAGGGCTCAACTACAACTTGAACTTGACCTTAGGAATGAAAACAATGCAAACTAAACATATGTACCTTCATATTAATCTGACATTTTTTAAAAAGAATTTTAAAAAGAATATATTACTGTGCTTTTAAATTATTTCAAAACTAATTTAATTAATGATCTTTAAAACTTTTGTGGCACACCTAAGATTTTCTCAGGGCACACTGGTTGAAAACCACTGATCTTGAAAAATAATCAATATAGTGAGGAGAAAGGGTCGTGTCATATGAAAAAGACTTAAAGAAGACCTGGGACTGCACAGCTATCTTCAATTACCTCTAATGGATGAGGATTATTTTGTTTCCCTCCAAATAACTGAACTACAATTGATGAATCTAACAGACACCTAATTGGGTTTGGCATAAAAAAGAATTTGTAGCCCTGCAAGTGTCCAAAAATGTAATAGAAGTTGTAAGTTCTCAACTACTACATTTTGATGGTGCTATTGAGTAGATTTTCAAAAAATAATTCAAATAAGAATTATAAGCATTTACTGACTCATTACATTCTAAGCCCTGTTATAAGCACGTTGTATGTATTAACGGAGAAGGACTTAAAATCAAGGTGATTCAAAAACTAAAGTTTCACCACTATTATTGATGCATAATTTATCCCCCTAATTGGTGTCATATATCTTACAAGTTTATCCACATATCTTACACAGAATACATTTTAAAAGTATGCAAGTTTGGCAACTAAATTAAAATAACTCATTAATAAAAATCAAAACAATTTATATTCACCTAACAGGTAATAGAGTGTGCCTCAAATTACTGCTTTGGATTTTGCATATGTGAAAAAGCTACTGAATTACCCTAAGCCAATATCAAATTAATAAGTGTATTGTATATCCAGCATTATCCATAGATATTATAGAACAAAAGCAACATGTTGAAGGGAATTACAAAAGAGATGTGTCTGAAAAAGCTTGGTATTCTAAACTGAGATGCCTGGAATACGACCAGGATTTTTTTATAATCCAGATGTTTGACTCGTAAGTAAGTTGTACCAAGAGAACAGAGGCTTTACTCAAGTAATGATAGGTTCGTGTAGTGCTGAGACTTCCACTTTGGAGCCCATAATAATCACAGGTGATTTTTACAAAATCTTACAAATTGTGATAAGTGTGTCTCTTCACAACAGTAAATGTCCAGCAACAAACCCACTCTAGAGTGATTTTGTATCCAGTCACAAGGGTGCATACCCTTTATGCTATTTTGTCAAACACTGCTGGGTACATTGGACAATAAGACCATGTGTCAAAACCCAAAGATAAAGAGAACAGAAACAGACCCACCGAGAAACAAATGTTAAAGTACCCACAGAAGTACTTTAAAATATTTCTTATTAATTTGCTGAAAAAACAGATGAAGAGATGGAGAATTTTATCTTTAAAAAAAGAATCAAATGGAAATTCTAGAACTGAGAGATGTGTTAGGTAAAATGACAACTGCAAGAGATGAGTTAACAGCAGAAGTAGACAGACAAACAAAGGTCAAAAGAAAATATTCAGACTGAAGCACAGGAGACAAAAGCCTGCAAAAGACAAGGCAGGAGGTGAAAGCAAGGAATGTAAACTACACATATATTCCACAGTAAGGTTTGGAGTCCCAGAAGGTGAAAACAGAGGATAGGTCAAGAGCAATTTTAAAGAAATAATGGCCTTAAATTTTCTAACATTGAAAGAAGACATCAAGCCACAAAATGGAACTGTGCTACTAATCCCAGTGAGGATAAATTCAGAAAACTGGATCTACATGACAGTAATCAAACTACTGAAAATCAAGGACAAAGAGAATTTTGAAGCAACCAAGAGCTAATAGGGAGGAGGGTCATTTCCTTCACAGAGGATCAGCTGAGAGCTGACTACTTGGCAGAAATAATGGAATCTAGATGACGCTATTAAGAAAATAGGAAGAAAAGCCACAGACTGAGAAGAAATATACTGAAATCATTTATCTGTTAAAGGATTTATATGTAGAATATGTACAAAATCTCTTAAAAGTCAAACAAAAAAGAAAAAGAAACCGGGCTTAAAAATGTGCAAAAGATCTGAAAAGACATTTCATCAAAAAAGATACATCATTGTCAAACAAAAACATATACCCAACATTATATGCCATTAGAGCAGTGGTTCTCAACCTTCCTGATGCCATGGCCCTTTAACACAGTTCCTGTGGGTTGCGATCCACAGGTTAAGAACTGCTGCCTTAGAGGAATGTGAATGAAAACCACTATGAGACATCACTACACACTTAATAGAAAGGCTTAAATCCAAAACCCTGACGGTAACAAATGTTGGCAAGGACACAAGTCTACAGGGATTTTCATTCAATGCTGGTAGAAATGCAAAATGATACAGTCACTTTGAAAGACAGTTTGGCAGTCCCCATAGAGTTAAACATAGGTTTCCCATACCACTTAATTATCACACTCTTAGTTATTTACCAAAGTTGCTAGAAAACTTAGGTTCACACAAAAGTCTGTATGTGAATGTTTCTAGCAGTTTTATTTCCACTTTCTAAAAACTGCTACAGAGCATCTCTGTAGCAATCAAGAATGCCTTTCATCGGGGGATAGATAAAAAACAAACTAGGAATTTAAAAATTGTAGCACATCCAATGACATGGATGAATCTTAAATGTATTGTGCTAAGTGAAAGAAGTCATAACCAAAAGACTACATGTTGTATAATTCTATTCGTACAACGATCTACAGAAGGCAAAACTATATATAAGGAGTTAAGATAGATTAGTGGTTCCTGGGGGTCAGGGTAGGAGAAATAATTGAACTGAAAGGGACTCAGAGTCACTGTTAAAGTGACGGGATGGTTCTGAGGTGATGGATTAGGACTCTACATGTGTGTTGAAGTCAGACCTGTATATTACAGTGAACTTCAATTTGTGCAAACTATGATTTAAAAATGCTCTGATGTGCATAACTTTGAAAACTGATGTTCTGACTAAAATTTAGACGGCTGTAGGCAGAAGGAACTGTACAGAAACACTGTACCCTACAGGATGAATTTCTTGCTCATATAGATGCAGATTAACAATTGTGAAACTGCTTTACTTATGTCCTAGGCTTGAACAGATAAATAAGCAATGGATGATGGGTATCAAGCTTTCTCATTGCCAGAAATGAGAGTTACAGGTCAATAGGAAAGAAAAGCTTAAAGGCACCTGACACATGGGATTGGAGATACTAGCGTAGACTCATGTTTAGTTTGACATAAAGTCACTTGTCTCTCAGTGACAAAGATGCGTTCTGAGAAATGTGTGGTTAGGCAATTTCATCCTCAGATGAGCATCAGAGTGCACTTACACAAATCTAGTTTTGCTGCACTTCAAGGCTGCATTGTATGGCCAGGTCCTCCCAGGCTCCAAAGCTGAAGTGGACGGCAGTTACTGGACTGACCACTGTAGACAACTGTAACACAGTAGTGGGGATTTTGTGTAACATGTCTAAACATAGAAAAGGTACAGCAAAAATACCGTATTAAATCTTATGGGACCACTGTCATATAAGCAGTCCATCACTGACCAAGACATCCTTATGTGACACATGATTTGTATACACACACACACACACACACATGCACACAGATGGATACAGAAATAGTTATATACTAGCCAAGCATTGTGGCAGGTGCCTGTAGTCTCAGCTGCTTGGGAAGCTGAAGCAAGAGAATCTCTTAAGCCCAAGAGTTTGAGGTGAGCTATGACACCACAGCTCTCTACCAAGGGTGACATAGTGAGAGTCTGTCTCAAAAAAAAAAAAAAAAAGAAAGAAAGAATTACATTATAGATATGTGTATATTCATGGGTTGGCATTCATATGCTACATATGCACATCATATAAATATACATGCATGTGTGTGTGTGTGCATTACATATGAATGTGTGTGTGTATCTTAGCAATGTTCATTGCGAACGTCTAAAAGCAATGATACCCTAATAACAACAAGCACATCTGTCACTAGAAGGGCCCAGATCTCGGTTTCTAAATACTATTCTCCAACAAGAGGAAAACAGGGCTCATTAGAGATATGACTGATTCCAGGGTGGGGGCAGGCGCTAAACCAGGTGAGCCCAGAGCATCTCTGTAGTACCAGAAAGAAGTGCTCCAAAGACAAAAGCACGGTTGCATGACAAAGGGACACAGGAAACTAGCTGGAAAATGTCCCCATGCCCAAAGCTGGGATAATTTGAGCAACAAAACAAAGTAGCATTAAATTATAACCCCAGCTATAAAGCAAATATACATAAGTCCACATTGATATGAATAAGTAATTGAATGAACGAAGCGATAAATCTTTGTCACAAAATGTGAAGGTTGTTGTCTCCTCCTCCTCCACCAGGGTGGAGCAGACTTAAAGACACATTTCCAAAGCATAGAGTGAGAAAATGAAAAAAAATAACTTTAACGTGGATAAAGCTGGCGAACGATACTTTCACCAAGTGCTGAAGGTCGCCAGCTCCAGCAATTTCTCGTGGACACCACGCCCTCTGATGCGATGTGATGAGAAGGGCACGCCCGCTCTGTCGTCTTCTCCCTGAAAACTTACAACCCCAGAATCATTACAAGAAAAACAATAAAAAACTTCAGATTAGGAACTCTGTCCCAGACAGTTGGCCAGGACTCCTTTAGACTGTCAAACGTATAATGAGAAACAAAGACAGACGGAGAAATCGTCGTGGACCAGAGGAGACGAGAGAGAAATGACAACCAAATGCGATATGGTGTGCTGGATCGAGGCCTGGAAAGAAAAAGGACATTAATGGAAAAACTGGCTAAATCCTAATAAAGTCTGGAGGTCAGTTAATAGCAATATATCAAAGTCAGTTTCTCAGCCTCAACAAAGGTACCACCGTAATATAAGATGTTAACAATGTGAGAACCTCGATGAAGCACATCTGAAAACTCTTGAGTCCTCTTTGCAACTTTCCGCAGGTACAAAATTATTCCAAAATTCAAACCTTATTAAAAATACCCCAATAGAATCTTTTGCAGAAAAAAATGACACAATAATTCTAAAATTCACATGGAAATAAAGGAGGCCAAGAATAGTTAAGACAATCTTGAAGAAAGAGAAAAGTTGGAAAACTTATTCTATAAGATATCAAGACATCATAAATCTGTAGCTATTGAGACATTGGGTTAGGGATGCGAGAAAGAACAGAATATGACATAAAGTCCAGAAATAAACCTGTATGTACAGAATCTTCATCTATAACTAAGGAAGGAATAATGAGCAATGGGGACATTGTTTAAAATGTTCTTCTTAATAAAGAGCCCTGATGAACTGGATATGCATGTTTAAAAAATTAACCTGAACCCTATCTCATACCATACACACATACACAAAATGAATTCTAGGGGTAAAGTAGATTTGTATAAAAGGAAGACGGGGAAGCTTCCAGAAGATAGCATAGGAGTATATCTAACTGGCCTGAGGTAGGCAATGGTTTATTACAGTAGGACACCAAAAAGCATTAGTCATAAAGAAAATAAGAAAAATAAAGGTAACCACTACAAAAAGAAACAAGAATTTCACATGATAGAATGCCAAAAATCCGGGCGGTACCTGTGGCTCAGTGAGTAGGGCACAGGACCCCTATACCAAGGGTGGCAGGTTCAAACCTGGCCTCAGCCAAACTGCAACAAAAAAATAGCCGGGCGTTGTGGCAGACACCTATAGTCCCAGCTACTTGGGAGGCAGAGGTAAGAGAATCCCCTAAGCCCAAGAGCTGGAGGTTTCTGTGAGCTGTGATGCCAAACTACCAAGGGCCACAAAGTGAGACTCTGCCTCTAAGAAAAAGGAATGCCAAAAGTCCAACAAGCTTGTGATGGATATTTGCTTATTCATCATTGGGTCGATGCAAATTTAAACCACAAGAAAAAAAAACCACCATAAGATAACACTACACACTCAGCAGAAGCGCTGAGACTAGAAGACTCCATCTACCCAGTGATGAGGAAGGCCTGGCACGTCTGGGTTCTCTCACAGGGTTGGTGGAGATGGAATCTGGGATGGCAACTCCAGAAAATGGTTTTGCCTTATCTGCTAAAGCAAAAATTGCACCCACCCTGTGACGCAGCAATCTCACTCCCATCTATGTACCCAAAGGAAATACACAAGAACATACGAGAATCTTTATAGCAGCTTTATTCATAACAACAAAATACTGGAAAAAATCCAAATGTCCATCAACAGAATAGATAAATAATTGGTGATATCCAATGGAAAAGGAGATAAAAATGAACACATTACTTGTGCACAAAACAACTTCGATGAACCTTACATCCATAATACTGAAAAGTATAAGACAGTGACACCCCCCCCCACACACACACACATACTTCATAAACGGTCAAAATCAATACAGGCATTAGCAATACAGCTAATGGTTACCTCTGGAAGGGGACTCCAAAGGTAATTCTACAATGCTGGTAATGTTCTGTTACTTCACCTGGGTGGGAGTCACAGAAATGTGTTCAATTTTTTACAATTCATCTAGCCGTATATTTATAACTTTTATACTTTTCTGTCTGGATATTATACTTCACATTAAAAGTTATTTTTAGTAAAAAAAAAACAAAACAGAAAAAGAATTGTGTAGACCTACAAAGTTTAAAAAGCATATGGAAAGGAAATGTAATAATTCAGAGAAATGGAGAGATGCTGAACCCAACATCTAACATTAATTAAACAAGCGAGATTTGTTTCTAGCTTGGGCCTAGTCATCATGACTAGGCCATTAAAGCACATACTTAGTGCTATGGCGTGTGCTAAGGACAGGAGGACAGAAGCTCTGTCCTACCCCTGCCCTGGACCATCCACACCCCTCCTATGTTATTTCTAGACCCCTTCTATGTTATTTCAGATAAACAAATTTAAAAGTAGATATTCTTAGGAGGGAATACGTATTCCCCATTTCTACCTTAATCCACAGAAGAGAAAAGTATATGAATAATGCCAGAAGCTTCTGTCTAAGCCCCCAAGGAAAAAGAGGAGACTTAACTAATGAAACAATTAGGGAGGAATAACTAGCATTTTAGGTTCATCTACTTCTCAAGGTTTGTAACTTAGAAAAGGGGAATTTAACCCCCCTCCTCCCCAACGTGTATCAGCACAGGTAATTTATAGAGAAGGAGAATGAGATTCAAAGAAGTTTCATTAAATGCCAAGATAGAACCTATGACTACCCAACTTTAAAATCCAGCTTCTGAAACAAACAGTATGGAAATAAATGATGGGTAGAGATTAGTTCCAACTGGCAAGATCTGAGATGGCTTCTTGGAAGAGCTGAGATTTGTTACCTGAGCTTTGGAAAAAAAAAAAAAAACACATCTTTCAGAAGAACAATAGGCAGCCACCTTTTTTCCTAGCTAGAAAAATAGCCCCCTTTTCTTGAAAACCACAGTTTTCTAAATTTGTCTGCGGATGAGGACATCTGTTTATGTGGAAAGACACAAGAAGAAGTATTCATTTACCCAGTTCTGGTCTAATCAGGGTAAAACCGATGGTAGAGATCGTGGTGGTTTGGTAATTTGTGCCACCCTGGCTCCAGGTGGCCTCCTCCCTTTCCCTCAGCAACACACAAATAGAAAAAACTAAAAAGTGATTGTTTTTTCATGTGCAAACCTCTATCTGCCTTAGATGAGAATATTATGTGGCTGCCTTTAAGTAGGTGGTGCATTTTCATGCCTTAGTTATATGTTTAACTCCCATGATTTCCAGAAAACAAGAACAGGAAAGCATTTAGTTTGGAAATGAACATCTAGTCATTCATCTGCTCAGTAAATATTTCGGGAGCCTCTTCTACATTTCAGGATCTGTTACGTGAGCTATGAAGAACATAGATATTAGTACACTTTGTCTCCAGGAACTTTAATCTTTTCCATTTCCATATTTTTAATTTACATGGTAATTATTGCTAAGCCCAAACCTTATCTTCACTCATGAACTCAAGATTCATAAACCCAAATGCCTATTAAAAATCTCCTCTTGATCATCATCTTCCCTCCTGAAACTTACACAGACATCCGTTCAAAATATCCCTGGAAACAGGGATTCATCTGTCTCTCTGTTTCTTTTTATGTACAACCACTCTGTCACCAAGTTATTTTCCTTTCTAAATATTCTCAAATTGATAATTGATTCTTACTTCCCTGAACTTAAGATGACTATGTTAATTCAAGTCATGACCACTGGCCTGCAAAAAAGCAAAGCCCATCTAAAACTATTCTCCTCATATTCCATTTGTCATACACAGTCTAGTTTAAATTACAAATCTCAGCTGGGTGTTATGGTGGGCACCTGTAATCCCAGCTATTCAGGAGTCTGAGGCAAGAGGATCACTTGAAGGAAGGAGTTTGAAGTTGCTGTGAGCTAAGCTGGCACCACGGCACTCTAACCTGGGTGACAAAGTGAAACCCTATCTCAAAAAAAAAAACAAGAAAGAAAAAGAAAAACACAAACAAATGTAATTGCCCCTTACATTTTGGGGCTGGAATTCATTGAGGGTACAAAGAACCAGGTTACATTGATTGCATTTGTTAGGTAAAGTCCCTCTTATAATTGTGTCCCGCCCCCAAAAGGTGTGTCACACACCGTGACCCCGCACCCCTACCCTCCTTCCATCTTTCTGCTCTACCTTGCCTCCACCGCCCACTGTGTACTAGGTCATTAATTGTCCTCATATCAGAATTGAGTACATAGGATTCTTGCTTCTCTTCTTTACATTGGAGTTGTAAAGTCTCCAATCAAAGGATGAAGGAAATATCCTATATCTTAACTGTAGCATCACTTCTTGTGATGCTTTACTAAGAAAAATGTGTTCCACTTCCATCCAGGTTAATACAACAGATGTAAAGTCTCCATGTTTTTAAATGGCTGAATAGTATTCCATGGTATTCATATATCACAGCTTGTTAATCCATTCCTGGATAGGTGGGCATTTAGGCTGTTTCCACATTTTTGGAGATTGCAAATTGAGTTGCAATAAACAGTCTAGTGCAAGTGATCCGAAACATAGTGACCACACACTCTTCTTCACTCGCTTTCCTTAAGATCAATTAGAAACCCATCCCCCAGCCCACCCCAAC
Source organism: Perodicticus potto (assembly GCA_963574655.1). Lineage (NCBI taxonomy): Eukaryota > Metazoa > Chordata > Mammalia > Primates > Lorisidae > Perodicticus > Perodicticus potto. The sequence continues at coordinate 48,833 of CAUYRH010110413.1, forward strand.
ACCTCCTCACACAGGAACAAACAACCACTAGCTACATTTAACTGATATTTCTGGATTCTTCATTGTGCTTTGACTCATGATGAGATAAGTATTGGTTCATTTCCAAAGTAACCCTCTTAGATCACTTTTTAACCTTTTCAGTAAACAGAGGCCTGGTCAGGCAAGTCACCGTTTTACCATAGCTCTTTTTAGCTGATTAAAGAGATGCCTTAAAACCAGAAAAGTTGGAGTGGAAATTTTCTGTAGTTTTACAGAGAATGAGCTGTATAAAGCACACCTAAATATACCACAGATGGCCCCAAACCATACTTCTCTCATTAGTAGGTAGGATGCCTCATAAGAACTACTACATCTGTGTGGAATTAAAATCCTGGTACACAAAATTTAAACAAGGCATTTGTGGATGTAATGTTGCCTGAACATGCCAAAAATCCTATGTTTGAGTACATTGTCTAAAGTGAACACAGGAGGAGACATGTGTGAGTGCTTGTAGAATCTTCCAAGGAGCTAATGGAGGTAGAGGACTAAGATAACAGGTGCTGTTGGGTCCAGAGGTCACTTCTTTCTTAAGAACCAAAAAGTGTTGTTGTTCAGTCAGATGAAATCCACATTCTTAACTCTGTTCCTTCACTTGACACCTACTGTATTTTCAACTTTATTGCTCCCTAGTGCCTTATTCTGAGTTGCCCATATGCACCCCTGGGCATCATTAAGCCAGTGAATCCCTGTTTCTACTTATCTTGCATGAGGTTTCCCTGAGATATGCTTATATCAAACAGCTCAGCTGCAAATCAATACAAGCCACCACTCTGTAGGCTGAACTTGTTGCGATGACCCCACTGCTGACCCCCACCACATGACCTTGTTGCAGTGACCCCACTGCTGACCCCAACCACATGATCCCCACCACATGACTTTAAATCAGACCATTTCAAACAAACCCAGATTTGGAGAAGATGTGTCCATTCATTTCAATATGAAACCATAGTGAAGTCCTTCCCTTTACTCATCTAGGTCAGGCGTCCTCAAACTTTTTAAACAAGGGCCAATTCACTGTCTCTCAGACTGTTGGAGGGCCAGACTATAGTTTAAAAAAAAAACTATGAACAAATTCCTATGCACACTGCACATATCTTATTCTGAATTAAAAAACAAAACGGGAACAAATACAATTCACACCAACACATGTGGCCCGCGGGCCATAGTTTGAGGACCCTCTGATAGGTAATTCTTCAAAGTAGCATCTCTGCTCCAGCTACCTAATAGAATTTTTCACCCCTATATTTACATGGTTTGCACACAACTTCAACCTTTCTGTTATATCCTTGTATGTTTTTTTTATTGTGCCTAATATGGATCCCTTTCAAATCTAATAACAAAAAAAAAAGTTAAGGAAAAACCAATGGAATAGTGTGGGGTTTTTTCCTGAAAGCATGAAGTGTTCTTATATTTCTACTGAAGAATAAGTAGGTACTGTTTCATTCTTGATGTTGATGTCTAAATATAGGTTTTGGATAGGTTATTTAAATTTTTTATGACAACCATGAGTTATATAAACATGGAGTTCATAGCTTCCAAAGTTAAAAAGAACTACGAAAATCTAATCAATACAGCAAAAAATGGGAAAAGAACAAAAGAGATGCAGCATGCACGCATTAAATAAGATGGCAAAAGTAAAGCAACACATGTCAGTTATCATAAGAAAAGTGAGTTAAATGCCTCCTTAAAAGCCAAACATTCTGTCTCCAATTAAGCCAAAAACAAAAACAAATCAAGATTACATGCTGTTTAAAACAGACAAATCTAAGTTAAAAATGGCATTCAAATGGTCAAAGAAATAAAAGCAAGAAGTACCCATGTCAATAGCAGAGTAAATTTCAAGTTAAAAGCATTAAATGAAGAAAAGAAAATTATTTTAGGTCAAGGAGAGGTATACTCTACAGTGAAGCTATTACAGAACTAAATACTGGCATGCCAAATAACAAGAAATATAAAGCAAAAGTTATCAGAAGCACAACAAAGAATGTTTAAGGATATGGTTATACGTGAGTTTATCTTTGACAGATTAAATAGACAATAAACAAAACTATAGAAGTTTTAGAAAACATAAAAAGTCTTAGATACTTGTTACATCAGTAAATTGAAAATACACTTTCTTTTCAAATTTTCTCAGAATGCTTGCCAAAATATATAAAATAATATGTTGTAAGGAAAACTAAAAATTCCAGTAAGGAATTATATATGACACAAAATGAGCCTCTTTGTGTGACTTTGCAAAAAACAAAAAAAAATTAAACATAAATTTATATTACAATTAGTAACAACCATTTAGTAATTTTAAAATACAAGTAACTTAAGCTTTGAGTTATCAAAACTTTAGTATAAACTATTATACAGTTTAGCAATGATACCTACTTGTCAAAATTTATGGCAAAAGATGCCTCTAGAGAAATATTTGTAGCCTTCGCTATTTTGCTAATAAAAATGAACAAAAATATTCAATTCAAGAAACTAAGAAAATTAAATTAGACATCTCATCTTTTACCTCCTACAGTGAAGAGAATTAGAATACATTTTACTGGCCAATATTTTAGGGGAAAAACCCTACTGTTGATCTTAGAAATAGGTACAACCCTCCTGGATTTCAGTTTGCCATAAAGCATACAAATTCTACTTTTACAAATTTATTCTAATGGATTTGCTCAAAGATACAATATGGTCTTTAAGTCATAAAGCCTATGTCTGTGAGTAAATATTTAACAGGGAGAGAAATCTATCACAAACAAAAGAATAAGGCAATACTGCTAAGTGATTCAGGGTCCTACTATTTTACTTATTATGTACTGTGGTTACACTGACATTATTCTAGAACCAGGACTGCAGAGGGGAAATGTCTATACCCGTAAGATTTTTAAGATTGGTCCCTGCCTCCTGTACACCCTGCAATGCCTACCTCAGTCTCTCTAATGGAAAGGGACATTGCTCTTTACTACAAACATCTTTCCATCTTAAAACCAAGGCTCCTGTTAGCAAAGAGGTCTCCAAAACCACATCATTCCATGGCAATTCTCGTTCCAGTGAAAGTAGTTCCTTGCACATCAGTAGACAGCAGGAGTATACAACATCATCTATCACTTAGCCTCTTTCTTTATCATCCTATAGGATGACTATGACATCAGCCATTGGCAAAATAATGAAATGGAACGTTACAAGACACCAACTTCCATTTACTCCTCTCCTTCTTGAAACCAGCTCCTCCTTCAGGCAACTTACCATCTCATTTTCAATCCTGTTCTCTGGAAGTTTCTTGATAAATTCATTCAGACTACAGCTAAAACAATGAAGTTCATCTCAAGGACTATTTTCATTAGAATGTTGGTCAAAGAAATTACTGAAATTTTAAGGGAGGAGGAGAAATTTTCTAGGGTGCCTAAAAGACCCAAGCACAGAGTATGGCCTTATATAGTCCAGTCTGGAGAAATATCATACCAGTTACAAGAGGTTGCCAAGAAACTCTGAAACATTCAAGCATTCTAAATTCACAGTGGAAATCACGTCAACAGATAGGCAGGTGGATGAATGGACGGACAAATAGATGGATCAATGTTTTATATGATAGTAAATTTGATCTCACTATTTATGTTCTTTTCAAATGTTCTGGTATGTTCTATTATCTTCCTGAAATGGAAATGTTATTAAATAAACATGACAATTTTAGATGAGCTTTCAAAATGTGAAAGAGGTGTTCAGATTTATTTATAGGGCTTCTGTATGAGGATATAGGCAAATGCCTGAAAGACTCTATTGCATTAAGACATATTCATTTATATCTTGCAAAACTCTACTTTTACTTTGACATCACTTAATTCCAAATCTTTTTAGGCCCAGCAGTGAGCTTCTTGGTTCTCCCAAATCATCTTCCTTTGTGTGCTGGGATGTCCCAGAGTAACTAAGGCTACTCCTCAGGTATCTGAGAAAATTCTGGGCAAAAATTTTTAGTCTTTCATACAGTACACATTTATCTTGAAGGAGATATAGTTTTCTACTCAGTCATGCTACCCACAATTCTAACCTTGATTCTTGCTGAATTATTATCAAGCCTTCTCTCCCAGATGATAGAGGGAAAAAAAGAAAAAGAAGAAGAAGTCATCTCCCACAGTGATCCCTGACTGATCAGTATCTTCCCAGGATAAATCTGGATCCATAAGATGGGGTCAAGTAATCACAAATGCTTTCCATGTTTGGGGGCATATACGATAGGGACTAAAATGGGCTTATTCTCATCCTCTTGCGTGGAAATGTACATTCCTGAGAAGGAGAGGTGGCCCCCAGAAAAGTCCAACAGGGCTGATCATGTGAGGGAAGGTGTCTACTCAAGTTCAAGGCAGGAAAGAAAGGAAAGAGTCATGCTGGATTTTTCCTTTTTGTCTCTAAATTATCCAATCTGCTAAAAGATTCCAGATCAATGAATTTTAAAAAGATCATTATCATAAACCCTCTTGGAAGAAGGCAAAACAGAAAAAAAAAGAGAGTGAGAAAGAGGGGAGGCAAGGAAGGGAAGAATAGAGGAAGGAAGGGTCTGAGCCTCTGACTCTTTTGTCAGATCTTAGCTCCATGTGGCCTTCTGGAAGTAACTAAGAAAGTAACTGAGGGGGGAACTGTACAGTTCATGAGAGAGCAATTGCTGGCCTGGGAGGAAGACAAGAGAGAAATGGCAGAGTGTGGAGAGGACTTTGGAACAAGGCAGGTTTTGTGGTGCTTCTTAAGTTGTCTCCTCTGGGGGCTCTACCAGCTTGCCCACTCCCTAGACAGCTGCTCCCTGGCCAGCCAGCCTCCCTCTGCCTCCCTTCAAAGAGCCCCATCTACCTCCTGTAGCCAAACTAAACAATTCTGTGAGGTTTACAAGAAAGACATAAGATACATTTCATCCTCTCAAAGAGCTCAGGGTCTAATTTTCCCTGGTGAAAATCTCTTACACTTTGAAGCCTACCTAATGTACCAAAACTTTTTTTTTTCCAAAAGGGGGCAGATTGAAAACCAGTTTGTAACCCTATTTGATCTAACATTTCATTTTATCCTGCTTTCCAAGAAATTAACCACCCGCCTGATGCGAAGGTAACAGTCAAGTGAGCCCTAAATCTTCAGACCAACCTTCGGGAATTCTGCTCACCCAGCTGGTACAAAAAGGAATGGGAGGGGAACCTCAAATCACACACCAGGCTGTTAAGACCCCCTCCCTCCCCTTTAAATCAGCTATAACTAGTGCTTAGGTAAGTATCTGAGCAGCAGAAGTTTTAAAACAATGGGTCTTTTAATTTGCAGTGTGTGTGTTCTGTGATATGAAACCCTAACATTTAAAAAGTTACCATGTATTATAATATACAACTCAGCTTTTTTTATGTTTAAAACATTCCCCACATTCCAGAGTGCTAATTTGAGGCCAAATGCCTGGGGGGGGGAAATGGCTTCTTAACCCCTTCATTCGCATAAGCCCATTTGATATTCCTTTAGTCTGTAACTACAATGTTTTGACTGATGCATTGGAAGTTCTAGGATCCAAACAAAGTCTTTAAAAATTAAAGAAGTAGAATGAAGAAAGATAGCAAAGAGAGTCCTGCAGTTTTATGGTCTTTGTTCCAGGCAGATATGGTCTGGCCAACTGCTCTTTAGTGAGGCCGATCAGGAGGAGCCAGAAACTGGAAAGGAAGCAGAACAGGGAGGGGACATCGAAGGGACGCATCTAATTTAGTGGAATTCCTAGAGAACCAGCGGAAAAGAATCTGACAGCTGAAAACCAAGGCGGCAGCCAACAGGATGAAGACCAAGGTGTCACCTTCCAGGAGGGCCACTCCAGTTGACAAGAACATTTACAGGTAGCTAATTCAAAGTTACTTTGAAATCTGAACAACCAGATTTCCTGATTTTTCTTCCCAAAGGTGAATGATGTTACCTTTCCTTCTTTAACCAGCATATTTACACTATAGCATAGAGGTCATTGCAAGAAAATATACACTGCCTTTTCCATTTTGTGAAGCTCAAGAGGAGAGAAAAAGTCAGTGAAGTACTCAAGGGAAATTTATTTTCAAAAGTCAATGATTTCTTCTACAAGTCCGCTCCCCAAGTTAATATAAGCAACTAGTTATTTGAAAACTATGTTATATTCTTGGAGGGGTAGTCGAGCCTTTTTTAGTCCTCTATTGAGAGAAGGTTAAGTGTGCAAGTGTGATTACCCCTCTCCTCTTCTCATCCCAACATAGACGTTTCTTCACACTAGACAGGAAATCACAAAATACTCAAAACAGTTTTAGAATCTTCTTGAAATCCTCTATATAAACTCCATGGCACTTGCTTACAAGTTGTCAATCTAGGGTAAGTAATACTTAAATGAGTATCCACTTTCTCAGCCAGGAGGACAATTTCCCTCCTGGAAGTTCCTTCCAATTTGACTTAATTATGCTCTAAAATGCTATCAGCAACGTTAAGTGTGCTGTAAAATTGGAATTGTGTTATAGTTTGTGTTCAGTAGTATCTCTCCTTTGCTTTCTGAGAAGCTTTATAAAGATTTCACATTCTTGTGGCTTAAAGAAATACTTGGCTAGTCTCTGGAATAGTCTTGAAGCCAAGAGTGCATTGAGAGGCCCCCTCCTGAGCAATGCTAGTGTTCTAGGTTGTTTCAAAAGCAACTCATTAAATCACACTCTCTCTTTGTATGAATGTCACCTACAGTTAGTCATTCTCATATTTTACCCAGAGACTGCTTTAACCACCCAAGAACATGGTATCCCTGAGGTAGGCTTATTCCTGAAATAGAAACTAGAAAATCATTAATGTATAAATCACATCACTGGAAAGATTATCATAGATTGATGGCTCTGAGGTGGGTTTCCTAAGGCAAAGACAAGTGGGAAAGCCCCAGGGAGAATGGCTGTTTATTCATAAAACCCAATGGGATTAATTGAGGCAGTTTAGTGGCAGTTTAAAAACAATGGCACCCAGCGGAAGTACAGCCATTGTCTTTCACAGCGGATTTATTAGCCAGACCTCTATTTTGATTACTCTTCTTCAGGGACCAGCTTTAGTCAATTAAAAATGATTTATGATTCGGGGTCTATTTGGTAGTCATTTGGGGGAGAGTTCATGTATCTACGTAGTAACATAACCTTCTCACTTTGGACTGAAAACTTTTCAAAAATTCTGTAATCTGATTGATAGACATGGAAAGGTGAAGGAGAGTTTAGAGCCTGATATAATCAACAGAAATGTCCTATTGATTCATAAAACCAGGACTGCATTCCTTGCTCTTGGAGTCTGTGGAACCACAGTCCCGCTGCTCACTCCACAGATTCGAGCTTCCCCCTGTGGGCCCAGAGCACCTCCATCAATCTCTCGCCTCTTTGATACTGGGGAGTAGTGACAGACCATTCTGAAATGTAAATTAATCACATGCTTTTTTAAGTTAATGCTTGAGTGCTTATGGATTACAACATATTCTATATATCCTGCATCTTAAACCTGCCACTTAAAATGAAATATGGAAAGGAAACATAGATTTTTTTAAATACAAAAAAAACCCATTTTGAACTCAAAACATTTTACTCTAAAAGAATAAAATGAATGAAATAAAAACAAGTCAGCAAATCAACATTTTGACACCTTTTATATTTTTAAATACTCTTGTCTAGAATACTCATTATCCCCTCTCATAACTCTTCACTCTCCACCATGTATCCTTAGTGGGTCCATCCTATTGGCCTCCCCACTGTTCCCACGGCCTAGAACAGGGCTTCGTCAGATCAAGCTTGGGCTTCAGCAGTGGCCTTGCAACTGGGTACCAACTGTCTACTCTCTCACTGCCTCAGTCTGCCCCAAAGTCAGGTCTAGAGAAACAATTCAGCAATACACTCCCCACTTGCAATAACTCCAGTATTCCCCTTGCACACAGCCATTGTTGTCAACCTGGCCCAGGGCAAAGACAGCGGCTGAGTAGAGAGGGTCCATGATGTCCTTGTCACTTCAACCAGAGCACATTCACTTTCATCTGTTAATAGATTGAGTCTCCCTGTTCAGTGTATCAATACTTCTGCTTGTATCTGTTTAAAAAAGCATTCCACAACCTAGAAATCTTTCAATATCAGTGACCTGTATACAGAGTCAAGATTACATAGGTAAGTATAATGCTCAAGGCACTCCCTGGTCTGATCTTACCCCACTGTGGAAAAAGTTGAGGGCAGCTCTGGGTCAGATGGCTTGTGCTCAAATTCAGGGTCCATTGTTGCTAGCCCTGTAAACTTCATTTAAATACTTATCATCTCAGAGCTGCTAATAATTTCATTTGGAAAATAGGAATGCTGACAGGTACTCAGCTAATAAGCTTTGTATGGACTAAATAAAATCATATTAATTTTTTTAAAGCACTTAGAACAGAGTGGACACAAAATCACAAAATCAAGCCTCAATGTAGTTATCATGATTTCCTTTCAAACCTATTAAGAACTCACATGAACTCTGTGTTCTGAATGAACAGTCCTATTATCATGTGTCAGATAACCCCTGGGTGTAATTAAAACATCTTCCTGGGCCTAGATCTCCTAGCCACCATGTCCAGAAGCTTCTGCTTTAGCATTAAGAGTAGAAAGGAAGAGGCAGAGGATATTAAGAAAACACCTAACACTCCTGATCTTTGAACTGCCTGCTCGCCACAGTTCACTCAAGTATGATATTGAGAAATTAGTGCTTTCCCACAATGGTGGAATTTGGGAAGAAAAACAAATAAAACTGGAAGATATTCTTATTTTTACCCACAGAATTTCAGTTGCTTAAGGATCCCTAAGCATTATTAACATAAACCATCCCAAAGCTAAGTGCTTACAAAGTCAGTCTGATCTGGAAAATAATTTAGACTTTAACTTGAATGTTTGCTCTTGACCTGTTTAAACACTAAAGATCCCCTGGCCCCTTTAAGGAATAGGAGTCGAGTTCTTGTCTTCTGAGCCAACTTTCTTTCCCTTGCTTCCTTCCACTCAGTGTTGGTTTCCTTCACAAGGTAATGTGCTTTAATACTTTTATATGCTTCCCAGGACACTTCAAGTGGGAATGTACTTTGTGAGCACAAAATAATATATTCCAACAAGACATCCTGCTTGTAACTACCCATGGAGCTTTCCTTACCCTCTGTGATAGCATCCTGAATTTAGATTACTGAGAGAAACATCATGAACCACTTGGATCAGGAATTTTTGCCTGCTCTGGGATTGCAGTAAGGGGAGGGGGAGAGGGGGGAGGATTTTAATCTTGTCAGATCATAACTGCCACACTTACTAAATACATTTCTGTTTCAGTATGTTAATCAGTTTAATGAAAGTCTCATTCCCACTTGTCATGCCAGCTCCCTTATCAGATTTTCAATTTTTGTACCATTTGTGGTTAATCAGACAACTATATCCCTAGAAGAAATTTTTTTCCAGTTTCCCATTCTTTAGTAATCATGGACATGCCCTATTATGTGTCTGCCAACTCCAAAATTCAGGGCTTAGAGGGAAGGAGGGATCTTTCACTTTGGCTCCCAGAACTGTAACAAGAGTACTGTGGATTTCCTACAAATATGGCATCTGGCTTCTTGCTTTTGTTGTCCAAGACCAATCAGTTCCAGGAGAACATCCATCACCTTGAAATCTTTGGCAACATGCAGAACACCAACTGGGTTGGAGTCCTCAGCCCGTCCATTACTCAGATGAAAGATCAGGGTAGAATGCATTTGTCTCTAGATCTTACTTAGTGATGCCATACAACTATAAAAATAAAAAGGAGGAGGTTTATGGACCAGCTGATACTCTATGCCAGGCACTATGCTATTTTCTGGGGATTCAAAAACACAGGAGGCTTTGTCCTCAAGGAATTCACATCTATTGAAGGAGACACGCTCAGAAACAAACACATACACTCTTCATGCTTAGTCACCAACCAGGGAAGAGTAAAACCAGAGGAGACATTTACTAAATGCTCATGTGCCATATCTGAATGGGTCTAGATCCAAGGCTGAGCCTCTAGACACACTGCATTTGTCCCACAGATCCAGAAAAAAAGTGTTAACATTCAAAATGTACCAGGTTAACTGAGGCAGTCAGAGAGACAGCTCCAAGCCAATTATGAGTGTGGAGTCTGAGGCGCCTCACCCTAACAAATCCAAGTGAACCAGTGACAAGAAACGGTCATTGTCACCAGGGGTTATATTCCAATAGAAAGTACTCCAAGTTCCATCTTACAGAGTATAATATGCACACTATCAGCATGGAGGACATGTCACAGCTGGGATAAGTGACAACAAGCTGAGACCTTCCAACACATTTTTACATCCCATACACTGCAAAAATGCAAAAAAAAAATACAAAGGAAATAAAAATCAGCCCTTTACTTTTGTGAATACTTTCCATTTAGTTGTGATCTCTTCCCATGACAGATTAGAGATCAAGTTAGAGTCAAGAATACTTTAAAATTCCACTGAGAAACCTATCTAAAGTACTTGGATTATTCAAAATGTCCCATGATCCGAACAACAGAGTGTTTATAATAAGCACCCTCACTCACTGACAGACGTTCCCAAGAGAAAGGAGAACTTCTCAGAGAGGGTCCTAGGCTCACACACAGCTCTATTGCCCATTGTGTACGGACTCTGTAGATTTGCTTAATAAAGATGTGTAAAATTTCATATGGTTTGACAGTCCCCTGAGGGTTCTCGTGCGTGTTGTTTATTCCACTCTGTGTGTGATAGAACATTCACTCACAATTTTCTTCCTGGACGGCCTTAAAGGCTTGGAGAGACTGTAAATATTTAGTTTTGAAAGTCAAAACTATCCACTTTTGTTCAAAATACCTCTCTTTGAGAAAGTCTCAAACATCTGTTCAGAAGATCTTATAGCCTGTTTCTAAACTAACTATAAAACACACACATGGAGTGATATCATCTACAAGGCAACAAGATGCACAGAAGATATGGAAGTGGGAGACGGTCTGGAATCCAGATGTATCAATTAGAATGTTTGGGGCTACAAAAAAAACAAAAAGGCTTAATCAGTTGGGGGCATTTATTTTCTCCAAAGTAAGAGATTTAGAAGTAAGATGATTCCAGAATTAACACAACAGTTTAACAGTATCCTCAAGGATCCAATTTTTTTCTGCCTTTTTTGATCTGCCATCCTCAATGAGCTTTTTCCCTCAATCTTTTGTCCTCTCCATTGAAAGATGATTGCAGCTCCTCCAATTTTCATATCCCTCCTCTCAGTATTCAGAGGGGAAGCCAGAATTCATCTCTTTCTTCTCCCTTTTTGTCAGACCAAAGTACACTTTTCCAGAAGTCATTATGTAGAATTATTTGTGCATTTTTTTTGACCGATTGGGAAGTTTTGTTTTTTTTTAGACCCACCACATTTTTGGAAGAAAAGAAAACAAAGAAGTAAATCTACTCGTGCTGCCTCTTTAGCCATCACCACCAAACTAACCTTTCTATGATTATCTTAATCAAGCATATGTAAATATTATGTATGTTACATACATAGTCACATATATTTTAATCTGAATGCAATTATGCTATATCTTTCTGCAACTTGCTTTCTTTCCTTTTTAGTTGACATGCAGTAACCGTACATATTTATGGGATATAGAGTGCTACTTTGACGTATGTATACAGTATGTAATAATCAAATCGGGGTAATTAGCATACACATCACCTCAAACAATTACCATTTATTTGTGTTGGGAACATTCAAAATTCTCTCTTCCAGCTTTTGAAAAAGTACAATAAATTATGTTCACTATAGTTTACAATATTGTTACCCATCCATGGCCTGTTAGGAACCAAGCTGCACAGCAGGAAGTAAGCGTGGGGAGCTGAGTGAGGGAAGCTTCATCTACATTTACAGCCACTCCCCAGTGCTAGCATCACCACCTGAGCTCCAGCTCCTATCAGATCAGCAGCAGTATTAGACTCTCATAGGAGCTCAAACTTTACTGTAAACCACTCTCGTGAGGGATCTAATTGTGCATTCCTTACGAGAATCTAATGCCTAATGATCTGAAACTGAGATGTAAGTTGCTTGAATCATCCTGAGACCATCTCCTTGCCCCAGTCCCCAATCCACAGAAAAATTATCCTCCATGAAACTATTTCCTGGTACCAAAAAGGTTGGAGACTGGTGCTATACAATACTAGAACTTATTTCTCCTATCTACCTGTAATTTTGTATCCAACCTCACCCTTCCTCCTTGCCCCTGACCCTTCCTAGCCTCTATTAAACAACAACTGCACTCCCTACATCTATGAGTTCAAGTTTTTAGCTCTCACATATGAGTAAGAAGCTGAGGTATGGATCTTTCTGTGCCTGGTTTATTCCACTTACTATAATATCTTCTAGGCTCATTCACGTTGCTATAAATGACAAGATTTCTTTCTGTTCATGGCTGAATAATATTCTACTGTGTGTACATACCACATTTTCTTTATCCATTCATCTGTTAATGGAAACTTAGGTTGATTACATATCTTGGTTATTGTGAATAGTGCTGCAATAAACACAGGAATGCAAATATCTATTTGAGACTTTCCATACTGTTTTTCAAAATGGCTGTCCTAAATTTACATTCCCAGCAATAGCATGTAGTAATTCTCTTTTCTTCAAATCCTCTTTATGTTCTTAGTGACAAGAGTTGTGTCACAAAACCATTCTCAACCAATTAGTAGTAAAATAATGGAATTACTGGTGTTGGTTTAGACTAATCACTATTTAACTTCCTGGGGCTGGGGAAGGACTAAGTTCTTTGCTTCCTAATACCCAAACAAAAGTGGCAGGAAGTAAAACTGGCTATTGGGTGAATAGGCAAGTGTCTTTCATACCAGAAAATACAAGCGTTTTCACTTTCCTTTTGATCCAGCTTTTCTGATGACTATCTTAACAGGAAGGAAAGAAGGTGCTATAGGCAGTAGTTAAGACCATGGTTCTCCAGTCACTCAACCCAGGTTCAAATCCCAGCTGTGCCATTTATAAGCTGTAAGACTTTAGGCAAGTGGCTTAACCTTTCTGAGCCTTACGTTCCACATATGTACAACACATAAGAAAAATAAAATCGCACCTAACCCATGGGATAGCTATATAAATTAAATAATGAGTATACATTGCTTAGCCAACCATCTAGCACCCGGTTTCAATGAGATTGGTAATTATTTTTAACATAATCTTACTCCAGACGCTAACTCTCAATGCCTAAAATTTAACAATCCCCCTTTCCATACTGGTTTAAAAAAAATAAACAAAAACAAAAATAAAATTTTTAAAAATTTCAAAAACATAAGACTATTAAACTAGTCTGGAGGTGGGAAAGGAAGATGACAGGTAATGTACTGATATTAATTGTATCAATAAAAGCATACCAGTGCCCAAGCAACCACTTGACTTTTAAGTTTATGTTCAACTCTTGAGCACTTAACTATTTCATCTATTTCAGTAAACAAGAAGAAAAAGCATATTTGACATGAATTCAAGAATAAGTTAGCTATCTCTTCAGGAAATATAAAAGGGCAATGTTATTTGTTTAAAATCCAACGTATGATGTTCACAATTCATCTCTCTCATTGTACTTTTTCTCTGGGTGAAGTTCCTCTTCTTTACTCATTTGGTGACTTCCCCCTCTAAAAATACTTAAGAGCAAAATCCTTATACCTTTCCATTGCTTTCTCACAAACACATTTGCTACAAGACTTAAACAAGAGAGCAGGACTTTGTAAATCCAGAAAATCAATTACACCTAAGTGAGATACTGGATACTCAGTTCGGCATTGTTTTCAAATTCTGGCTTTGTTAATTCTCAAAATTACAGATTCCCTAAGATACATTTAGTACCTTTAGACTATCTTTTCCTCAATCTTTGCCATACACCACATGCAATTAATTATTATAAAGAATGTCTCATTTATGTGGCTGGATTTTTTTATTGTTGTTGTTCTACATTTAAATGAACTTGGCAGCCTAGGGAAGAAAGCCAAAATGGTCAGCTGATCAAAACAAAAAAGTGCACAGGAACCTCTCACCAGTTGCTCTTTGCTCTGGCACTACTACACTGTCACCTCTTTGATGTGTGGCCAACACAAACTAGAATTATAAATGACATTTGTAAATTTCATTTGTACCCCTCCATTTGAAATCTTCTCCAAGAAATTTTCAGTCCAACACTGAGCTATTAGAACTTCAGTATGGTGCTGTTTTGAATATGACAAATGAAATAGTAAATCACCTCTCACATTTTTCTAAATCCCTGAAGCAATTTTTGAAGCTTGAAAAAAATGATTTTGGAGTTAGCTCCTTATGAAACTTATTCTGTGAGTTTCCTCAGAACCAAAAGAAGCTCTTCAGACAGGCAGATAGAAAGAAAATCTAAAACAAAAGTATAAATCTCTGAATCATATAGTACAACATCTAATTTTCTTTTTAGTTGTGACTTTGCCATATGGGGATAATAAGAGCAAAATTCCAAATACAATCCCCATGGATTCTTTGCCTCTGGGGGCCAAAGAAAGTGCCAAAAATAACTAATATCAGGCATGACATTAATGAAATATAGTTGTTAATCAAAAGGAGACAAATATTTTGTATACTACATATAAAGTAAACACTTAAGAAAACTTAGTTACTCTGAAGAGGTAGTGTTCACCCAACATACAAACAAAATTAGACAAAAATTTAGGGCAATATGAAAAAAATCAAACAATACTAGCTAGGGCAAGAATTGAAAATGACACCATCTAGGCCTGTTCTTGTTTAGGAATGTCAAAAGAAAAGAGCTATAATAATTCTCCGGCTTTTCTTTAAAAGTAATTTTTTCTTACTTCTTTGTTCTGTAAGAAAAAAAAACAGTAATTAGCAAACCACAGATGAGAGTGAGTTCTCTCATTTACTACACCAGATACACCACTGAAGACCATAATTGCTGCCATCTCCACTCTGCTTGCTCCACTTTTCTCTTGCTTTTTCAAACTCTAAACCTCAAGGAAGGTGCAGTGAGCTGTCACTTGAAATGCCTTAGAGTACCAACTAAATGAGATTAACTAACAGACTTTAGGGATATTATCAAACACTCCATCCAGAGAGGCAATAAATATCTACTAGGCCATCAACTCTATGCTAGAGTCTGGAGAATGAGAAGTGTATGAGCTAAGCCCTTGCTCATACTATAATTTATAGATAAGTAGAGGAAATAATGACTGCATGTAAAAATAAATCATGTGCATAAATAATAAACAAAGTTGTATAGAACTACAAAGTTTCAGTAGGGCTTGCTTATAATGGAAATACACATAGACAGTGGAGGAGAAGGAAAATCCTGCATAGAAGATGGTAGAAGCCTAAAGAATTCCAGCAGTAACAAGGACCCCTGAAGAAGTATAGAAGATTTTTCCTCATTGTTAGATATTATTCAGTGGGATAAACAATTAGAAAATGTGTTTTAAAGCATCCAATTCATGATAACAACCAAATAATACCCCTAACAAAAAACAATCGATATCAATTGGAAGAAAACATTATTAAGAGAAAAGACCAGAATAAATGGAGAGAGATACCATATCCCTGGGTGGGGAGCTCCATGTTGTAGAACAATCAATTCTATTAAAAACAAAGCCTGGGGTATCACCCTACAAGACTTTCTGATATACTACAAGGCCATAGTGATCAAAGAGCATGGTATCAGCACAAAAATAGAGACGTTGACATTTGGAACCAAACAGAAAACCATGAGATGAAACTAACATCTTAAAGTCACCTGACCTTTGATAAACCAAACAAGAACACTGGGGAAAAGAATCTCTATTCAATAAATGGTGCTGAAAGAACTGGAAAAAACACATGTAAAAGACTGAAACTGGACCCACACCTTTCACCACTTACAAAAATTGATTCAAGATGGATAAAAGATTTAAATCTAAGGCATGAAACAATAAAAATACTTGAAGAAAGTGTGGGTAAAACACTTGAAGATGTCGGCCTGGGAAAAGATTTTATGAATAAGACTCCTATGGCAATTGCAACAACAACAAAAATAAACAATTGGGACTTAATTAAACTGAATAGCTTCTGTACAGATAAGGAGACAATAACCAAAGCAAATAGACAACCTTCAGAATGGGAAAAGGTATTTGCATATTATGTATTGGACAAAAGGCTGATAACTAAGATCTATAGAGAATTGATATTAATCAACAAAAAAAGAACCAACAATCCCATATATAACTGGGCAAGAAACATGAATAGAACCTTTTCTGATGAAGACAGATGGATGGCTAACAAACATATGAAAAAATGCTCATATCCCTAATCATCAGAGAAATGCAAATCAAAACTACCCTGAGATATCACCTAACACCAGTGAAAATAGCCCACATCACAAAGGCTCAAAACTGCAGATGCTGACACGGATGTGGAGAGAAGGGAACACTTTTACACTGCTGGTGGGACTCAAACTAATACAATCATTTTGGAAGGAAGTATGGAGAATCCTCAAAGAACTCAAATTAGACCTCCCATTTGATCCTGCCATCCCATTACTGGGCATCTACCAAGAGGGAAAAAGTCCTTTCATCATAAGGACATTTGCACTAGATTGCTTATCACAGCTCAATTTACAACTCCCAAAATGTGGAAACAACCTAAATGCTCACCAAACCAGGAATATGTTAACAAGCTGTGGTATATGTATACCATGGAATACTATTCAGCCATTATAAAAGATGGAGACTTTACATCTCTTGTATTAACCTGGATGGAAGTGGAACACATTCTTCTTAGTAAAGCATTATAAGAATGGAGAATCAAGAATCCAGTATACTCAGTTCTAATATGAAGGCAGTAGATGATCTAATACAAGGTGGCGGGTAGGTAGGGGAATGAGGGAGCCAAGATAGGGAAGGAGGGAGGGATGCTCACGGTGTACAGCACACCTTTTGGGGATGGGACACAATTATAAAAGGAACTTTACCCAAAAAATGCAATCAGCATAACCTAATTCTTTGTACCTTCTCAAACAAATGAATATCAAGCAAAAAAAAAAAAAAAAGGATGTATCTAAAACTAGTTGTTTATATTAAAAACACATTTATGACTCCCCCAAAAAAGATCAATTCCCTCATGATAATCTATCATTTGAATATAATTTTGATCCAAATGTAACCAAATAGTTTTCATACCTGACAAACTCTATTATTCATCTATCTGGAAAATTCAATGCTAAGAAAAAGCTAAGATCTAATTTATTAAAAAGAGTGTGCAGGAAATTTAATATACTTTAAATTATTAAAATATATATTTTTTTGAATTCAGGGAACTTTATTGATGTTACATGACAAGGTGGGGCTCCCTAGGCCCCTCCCATTCTTTCGGGGGTCTGGTGTGGAAACTTTTGAGGGGAGAATCTCAGTGAGGTGGGGGACTGAGTAGGCAGGGGCACCCCAGCAGCTAAGGGCCTTTCTCTTCCTATCGTGCTCTGGCTGGGGCTGGTGGTCTGGGGATTCTTACTCCTTAGCACAGTAATAAATAGATGAGTAAACCAAAGAGAGTAATAGAAGTGACATCAGCAAGATGGGAAGGAGATTCCAGCCTCATTACTCCCATATGAAACGTCCATACAACCAACGTCCATTTGAACATACAGACAGACTATCTCTGTGGAAACCAAGGAGTCCAATAGGAAGATTCAAGCACCCCAGTGCAGCCAAGTATTTTAGAATAGATGCAGTAAAGGAGGCAGGAAGAACAGTTTCACTTTACTGGCTTCACCTTTCCCCCAAGGAAGAGTAGCTCAGTGGCAAGAGAGAGCTGCTCAGCCTGCAATTTCTTACACTGGGGAAAGTGAAAGCAAGTTAAGTGCCCCATGTCCCAGCCTTGCAGGACATTGACCAAGAGGCCAACTTCTGCCTCATCTCATGCTGATCCCTGAGGGAATCAGCACAGCTAGACCGTCTAGGGAGAGACAGGAACAGGAAAAAGGAGCAACCACTACATAAATCTCAAGATAGGCTGCAAATTTTGCTGGCCAGTTTTCAGGCTCCACCCAGGGATGGCCTCACCTGCAGCCCCCACATATAGGCAGTGCCTGTCTCCAATAGTCAACATGTACCCCTCAGATGGTTCACACAATTCTCCACAGACGGCATGCACACACTTCTACGAATAGAGTCCACGCCTTCACAGACAGCAAATTCAAGCCTCTGGAGAGGATGCCCACAAATCCCCACAGACAGCACGCAAGCATCAGCTGCTAGCTCAACTCATGAGACTGGGAAAAAGGGTACTACCTTGAATAATTCCAGGCAATGCCCATGGGAAAATATACAGGACCTCCCAGCACTCAACCTGTTTTTGCAAAATTAAGAGAAGGTATACAAACCTAAGACTTCTTCCCCATGAGGGAAACAGGAGAGAGGAGGGTGTATCTATAGAAAATACCTACAAGAATCCCAAAATATCTAGCTGCGCTGAGTAGTAAAGGTGTTTCTCTGCCAAAGTCAGCCAGTAAAAGACTAGAGCAAAGGACTATGTCTTCAAATGTGAAAACAGCAATGCAAAACTACAAGGAGCATGAAGAATCAAAGAAACATATAACCTCAAAAGAGCAAAATAAAGCTCCAGTGGCTTACCTCAAGTTAACTGAGATCTACGAAATCCCTTACATGGAATTAAAAGTAATCATCTTAAAGAAGCTCAATGAAATATGAGAAAACTCATATAGACAAATAAATCAAATTTGGGGAAAAATGCATGAACAAAATGAAAAATTTGACCAAAACAAATAGAAAAACATTAAAAAGCATCAAGCAGAAATTCTGGAGTTAAAGAATATGTCTGAACTGAAAAAAATCAATAGATAATTTCAACATCAGACACAATCAAGTGGAAGAAAGAGACATTAAACTCAAAGACAAAGCATCTGAATTATACAGTCAAAGAAACAAAAAGAAAAAGTAATGAAAAAGAGTAAAGAATACCTACATAACTTAGGGGATCTTATCAAGGAAAATAATTTATACACTATGAAAGTTCCAGAAGTAGCAGAGAAAAAGAAATAATCAGAAAGCTGACTTAAAGAAATAATGAAGAAAACTTTTTAAAATCAGGAAAAGAAATGAACATTCAGACCCATGACATCCTAAGAACACCAAATAGGCTTAACATCAAAAAGATATTCACCATGAAACATTAAAATCAAACTGTAAAAACTTAAAGACAAAGAAAAAACTTTGAAAGCTTATTAATAAGGGAAAGGTGACACATAAAAAGGAACTTCCATAAGACTATGAGCATATTTCTCAGGAATAACTCAAAAGAGAATAAATGAAAACTTACAATGCAGAAAGGAAAGAAACAAATTGCCAATCAAGAATATCTTTCCTAGCAAAGCTGTCCTACAGAATTGAAGGAGAGGAAGACTTTCCTAGAAAAACAAAAGCTAAGGGACTTCATCACCACTAGAATTGCTCTACAAGAAATGTGAGAGTATGTTCTTCAGCTGAAACAAAAAAGCACTAAAGAACAACATGAAAATGTATGAAGGTATAAAACTTACCGACAAAGGTAATTATATGACAAATTCAGAATATCTAATAGTGAGATGATTGTGCATAGATTATTTTTAACACTAGAATAAAATTTAAAAGACAAAAGTATTTTTAAAAAACTATAGCTGCAATAATTCCATAACAATACACATTATAAAAAAAGTAAATAGTGATAGAAATAACATAAAGTAGGAGGAGTAAAAATGTAGTTTGTATATGCAATCAAACTTAAGTTGTTATCAACATGAAATAGATTGTTATTGAAGATGTTTTATGTAAGCCTCAGGGTAATCAGAAAGAAAAACTAATGGTCAAACAGAGGATAAAGAGAAAAAGAATCAACATACAGAACTCAAAAAAAGTCATCTAATCACAAAGGAAGACAAAAAGAGAGAAAGAATGAAATAATCTACAAAAGAGTTAGAAAAAAACTAACAAAATGCCAGTAGGAAATTTTACCTACCAATAATTACTTCAAACATAAGTAGATTAATTTCTCCAATTAGTGTAGCTGTTATACCAAACAGTATGGACTTTTTTCAAAAATAGTTAAGAATAGAATTAACTTATGACCCAGCTACCAAAATTTTGGATATTTATCCAAAGAAACAGAAATTAGGATCTTAAAGAGATACCTATGCTTCTATATTTACTGCACCATTATTCGTAATAGCCAAAACACAAAAGCAACCTAAATGTTCATTGATGGATGGATAAGAAAATGTAGCATATATATATACACACACAATGGATTATTATTCAGCCTTAGAAAAGGAGATTCTTCCATTTAGGACATGGATGAGATTATACTATGTGAAACAGGCCTAACACAGAAAGACAAATACTGCATGATCTCATATATTTTTGGAATCTGAAACAGTCAAGCTCATAGAAGCAGGTAGGATAATTGTAGTTAGAGGCTGAGGACAGGGAGATATGATAAGATGCTGATCAAATGGTACAGTTTCAGTTATGCAAGAAGAAGAAGTTCTGGAAATATAATGTATAGCATGGTGATTAAAAGTAACAATATTTTAATGTATCCTTGAAATTTTCTAAAGGCAGACCATAAGAGTTTTCACCACAAATAAAAAGAGTAATTATGTGAGTTGATGGATAATTTAGCCAGATTGTGCTGATTATTTAACAATGTATACGTTTATCAAATTATCAAGTAGGACACCTTAAATACATTCAGTTGAAAACTATATTGACATTGCTTATTACTTGTCACAAATGACACAGTAACCTAAGATGTTAGCAATGGGGAAAACTGAATGAAGCAGATATTAAGAAGACTCTATACTATCTTTGAAACTTTTCTATAAATTAAAAATATTCAAAAATTAAAAATAGATTATAAAAAGTAAAAATAAAAACAGAAAGGGGGAAGAGGAAAATGGTTGAATATAAACCTCCAGCAATCATCCCACTACCTAAACACCAGCTTCAACAACTCTCACATAAGCAAACACCTTCAGAAGAACAAAAATTAGGAGATGGTCATACTACCTGTTTTTGACATTATATCAAGGAAAGAGGCACCGAAGAGGGAGGAAAGACAATCCTTATTGCTTTCACAACCCCTTCCCCCAGGCACCAGCAGTGCTGCTCCAGTTTACTCAGTGGAGAGAGAATCTCTGTGTCCAGGGGAGGTAGAGCAAAGTGACTGTAGGGCTGTGCATTGAAACTCAGGGCCACCCTGGCACAGGGAAACACAGCACAGGACAGAATTCTGCCTGTACACAAACAGAGAATATTTATACCAGCCAAGCCAGAGGGAAATCCTTTGCTCCAAAACCCAAGTTCCAGCTAGCCCCAAAACCAGCAGACAAAAAAGCAGCTTGAGGCCTGGACTAAATTAGTAAGTAGGCAGTCAGGCCACAAAGGCTGCAGTCCTTGGGGAATTCCTGTGGCTTTGCTGGCTTGAATGCAGTGGACGTGGGGTACATATAACCTAATAAAACACCAGCAGCTGCAGTCTAAGCAGTGCCTGTGTCATCTCTTCTCCAACTTCAGGCGGTACGCTCTGGGACAGTCTTCTTTCACTTTGGGAAATGAAAAGAAAGGATTCAGAGGCCTTTGTTCTCAACTTGAGTACCAGCTTGGCCACAATAAAATAAAGTGGCAAGCAGGAAACTGAACCCCTTAAGTCCAATCCTTAGTCCTTAGTGACCATTCCTGGTGACAAAGATGTGTGACCTGTTAAACAAAGGATTCAGAATAAAGCTAAACTGAAGAAGTTCAGGTGAGGACCCAGTCCTAAAAGGATTGACCACCTGCTGACTAAGGAGCATTTGGAAACTGAATAAACATCAAAGGAAGATAGGCAACAGTGACCATGGCTTTGAGTGAGACTAGCCTGGATTCAGGTGTGACCTGGTACTTGCTGGGGTCATAAGGGTGTGCTATTACTGCTCCTCCCCTAACAGACAGTGAGGGAAGAGAGTAAGAGACTATACCTGGTAATCCAAGGAAATCTCCTATATCATACCCAAGTCCACTAAAGTGATGCCACCAGGAATCTGCAAGAGTCACAACATGACTGGGCTGGGACACCTGAGGTGCTGATATATCTACAGCAACCAAAGACTGAGTTAACAACACTCAATTTCCTTTGAGGATCTGGGAAGTTATGTCAAGAAAAACAAATTCAAACAAGTCCAGACTGTGAAGATCAAAATATGTACCTAATTCTTTAACATCCAGACACTGAGGAACACCCACAAGCATCAGCAACATCCAGAAAAACGTGACCTCACCAAATGAATTAAATAAGGTATCAGTGACCAGTCCTGAAGTGATGGAAATAGGTGGCCTTTCAGACAAAGAATTCAAAATCGCTGTCCTGGGGAAACTCAGTGAACTTCAACACAACACAGAGAGGGAATTCGAAGTCTATCAGAGAAAGGAACAAAGAGATTGAAATAATAAACAAAAAAATCAAGCATAAATTTTGGAGCTGAAGAATTCAATTAACAAACTGGCAATCAGTTTTAAAACAGACTATTTAAAGATATTCAGTCAGAAGAGAAGAAAAGAATAATAAAGAAGGAAGCACATCTACAAGATCTACAAAATAGGCTCAAAAGGGCAAATCTAAGAGTTGTCAGCATTGAGGAGGAGGTAGAAACTGAGATTGGAGTAGAACATTTATTCAAAGAAATAATAACAGAGAATGTTCCGAACATAGACAAAGATACCAATATTCAGGTACAAGAAGGTGATAATACATCAAGCAGATTTAATCAAAGACAGAATACCTCAAGGCATTTAATAATCAACCTCTCAAAGGTCATGGATAAAGAAAAGGTCCTAAGGAAAGAAAAAAAACAGAAAAAATAATATATAATGAAGTTCTGATGCCTCTGACAGGGGACTTCACAGTGGAAACCTTCAGGGCAGAAGAGAGTGGTGAGACCTACTCAACATGCTGAAAGAAAAAACCCTCAAGCCTAGAATATTATATCCTGCAAAAATAACCTACTAACATGAAAGAGAAATAAAGACTTTCTCAGATAAACAAAAGCTGAGGGATTTCATCAACACCAGACCTGATTTATAAGAAATGCTAAAAATAGATCTTTAATCCAAAAGAAAAGGACACTAATAAACAAGGAGGAATCTTCTAAAGGTATACAACATACAAGTAATAGTATGCAAATATAGAATACTCTATTGCTGTAACTGCAGTATATAGATCACTTGTACCTTGATTATGAAGACTAAAAGCAATCCTATCAAAGAAAGCTACAACATCTTTTTGAGATATAGATACTATAAAAAATGGGATGGAAAATTAAGAAGTGTGGCGGGGATGGAGTTATAAGGTAGAACATCCACAAGAGTTCTCTTTCCTTGTTCATTGGTTTGTTTATAAGCAGAGTTGTTATATATTTAAAATAACCAAGAATAAAATGTCTTTTGCAAGTCTCCTGGCAACCTCAAATCAAAAATCAGATACACAAAATACAAAAACCAAGATTTGAATACATACTCCCAGAGAATATCATTGTTAACAAAGGAAGACAGGAAGAAAGCAAGAAAGAAAAAGAGGAATACAAAGCTACCAGAAATCAAATAACATGATAATACTAAGTGCTTACCTATCAGTAATTAAATGTGAATGAAATAAATTCCTCCATCAATAGACAGAGTAGAGGAATGAATTCTTTGAAAAAGAACTAAATATATTTTGTCTTTACAAAATTTACTTCACCTATGTAGACCCACATAAACTAAAAATAAAGGAATGGAAAAAGATACTCCATGCAAATGCAAAACCAAAAAAAAAAGGAGAAATAGCTATATTTCTATGAGATAAAATAGATTTCCTCAT
Organism: Perodicticus potto; assembly: GCA_963574655.1. Classification (NCBI taxonomy): domain Eukaryota; kingdom Metazoa; phylum Chordata; class Mammalia; order Primates; family Lorisidae; genus Perodicticus; species Perodicticus potto. The sequence goes on from CAUYRH010110413.1 coordinate 72,763, forward strand.
AAAAACTATAAAAGTAAACAAAGAATATGAATGATACTCAAATAATGATACAGGGTTCAATTCATCAAGAGGTTCTAACAATTCTAAATATATATGCATCCACCACTGGACACCCTGATATATAAAGCAAATATTATCAGAGCTAATGAGAGAGAGAGACTGCAGTACAAAAATTGTTGGAGACTTCAACACTTCACTTTCAGTATTGCAGAGATCATCCAGACAAAAAAAAATCAGCAAAAGAACATTGGACTTAATTTGCACTACAGACCAAATGGACCCAATAGACTTTTACAGAACGTTTCATCAAGCAGGGCAGAATACACAATATTCTCAGCTAATAGATCATTCTTAAGGTAGACCACATGTTAGGCCACATAACAAGCCTTTAAAAATTATTTTTAAACTGAAATCATGCAAAGTATTATTTCTGACTACAAAAGAATAAAATTAGAAATCAATAACAAGAGAAAAATTAGAAAAATTATAAACACATGAAAATTAAACAGTATGCTCCTGAATGACCAGTGGTTCTACACAAATAATAAAGAAATTTAAATATTTCTCAAAACACATGAAAATAAAAACACAACATATCAAAACATCCAGGGTTTTGTGAGGGTTATGGTGTATGGCACACCTCTTGGGGGAGAGACACAATTACAAGAGGGACATTACCTAACAACCACAATGAGTTAAAACCTAATTCTTAGTATGAATCCCAAACAATAAAAAAAAGAAAGAAAGAAAAATTCAATTACATTTTTCACAAAAGTAGAAAAAAAATCATTCTAACATTCAAATAGAATCATAGAAGACCCTGAAAAGCCAAACTAATCTTGAGTTAGAAGAACAAACCCAGATCCACCACACTTCCTGATTCTAAACCATATTACAGGGCCATGGTAGTCAAAACACTATAGTACTAGCATAAAAATGGACACAGACCAATAGAGTACCAGGAGTAAACTTATGCAGATATATACAATCAACTAATCCTTAACTAATATCTGACAAGAATAAAAAACCTATGGGATACAGTGAAAGCAGGAATAAGAGGAATATTTATAATAATAATTCCCTACATAAAAAAAATTAGAAAAGCTTCAAATAAATGATTTAATGATTCCTCTCCACGAAATAGAAAAACAAGAAGAAACCAAACACAAAATTAGCAGAAGAAGAGAAAAATATCAGAGCAGAAATAAGCAAAATCAAGAGAAAACAAAACCAAAAACAAACCAAAATTTGTTTTTTTGAAAAGACAAACAAAATTGACATACTGTTAGCCATACTGAGAGAAGACCCAAATAAATAAAATCAGAGATGAAAAAGGAGACATTATAACTGATATTGCAGAAATCCAAAGGATCACTACTGTCTACTATGAACAACTATATGCCAATAAATTAGAAAACCTGGAAGAAATGGATAAAATCCTGACACATACAAGCTACCAAAATTAAACCAGGAAGAAATCTAAAACTTGCATAAACCAATAGAGTGATGAGACAGAAGCTGTAATAAAAAGTTTCCCATTGAAGAAAAGTCCAGGACCTGAGGTCTTCACTGCTGAATTCTATCATGCATTCACAGAATTGATATCGATCCTCCTTAAAGTATTCACCAAAACTGAGGAGGGAATGCTTTCAAAACCATTCTATGAAGCCTGTATTACCCTAATATCAAAACCAAAGATACAACAAAAACAGAAAACTAAAGGCCAGTAACTCTGATGAACATAATTGAAAAAATATTCAACGAAATACTAGCAAAGTGAATTCAACAACACACTAAACATATTATTCATCATGATAGAATTGGATGCATCCCAGGGATGCAAGGATGGTTGAACACATACAGATCAATGTGATACATCATATTAATGGAACAAAGAACAAAACCAGATGATCATTTCAAATGACGCTGGAAAAGCATTCAATAAAATTCAGCATCCTTCTTGATTAAAAACTCTCAAAAAACTGGGTATAGAAAAACTTAATGTCAACACAGTAAAAGCCATCAATGACAGACCCACAGCTTGTGCAATACTGAATAGGGAAAAACTGAAAGCCTTTCCTCTACAATGTTCATGACTGTTATTCAACATCATACTGAAAATTCTGGCTAGATCAAGCAGACAAGAGAAAGAAATAAAGGGCATCAAAATTGCAAAGGAATAATTCAAAGTATCCTTGTTTGCAGATGATATAATCTTATATCTAAAGAAACCTAAAGATTACACATACACAAACTCTTAGACTTGATAAATGAATTCAGTGAAGTTAGAGAATACAAAATTTACAGTAAAAAATCAGTAGCATTTCTATATGCCAAAAGTAAATAATCTGAAAAAAATAAAAAACAAAAAAGTAATTCCATTTACACTGGCAAAAAATGAAATAAAATTCCTAGGAATAAACTTAACACAAAGCAGTGAGAGATCTCTATAAGGAAAACTATAAAACACTGATGAAAGAAATTGAAGACACACAAAAGTGGAAAGATATTCCATACTCATGGAATGGAAGATTAAAATAGTGTTAAAATTCCCATACTACACAAGCAATCTCCAGAATCAATGCAATCCCCATCAAAAAATACCAATGACAATCTTCAAAGAAATAGAAAACATAATCCAAAAATTTATAGGAAACCACAAAATACCCAGAATAGCAAAAGCCACCATGAGGAAAAAGAACAAAACTGGAGGACTCACGTTACTGTTCATATTATACTACAGAGCATAGTAATCAAAAACACATAGTGTTGATATAAAAATAAACACATAGACCACCAGAACAGAATAGAGAAACCAGAAATAAATCCACACATTCATAGTGAACTTATCTGCAACAAAGTTGCCAAGAATGTACCGTGGAGAAAGGATAGCATATCCTTCAATAAATGGTACTTGGAAAACTGGGTATCCACAGGCAGAGGCTGCAACTAATCTCTCATCTCAAGCCATATGCTAAAATCAAATCAAAATGGATTAAAGACTTTACTGTAAGACCTGAAACTATGAAACTACTAAAAGAAAACAATGGAGAAATGCTTCCTGACATCTGAACAGGGACTTCTTGAGAAATGCCCCAAAGCACAGACAATCAAAGCAAAAGTGGACTAAATGGGATCATATAAAGCTAAAAAATTTCTGCACAGCAAATCAACAAAGTGAGAGGCAACCCACAGAATGAAATAAAATATTTACAAACTACCCATCTGACAAGAAATTAATAGCCACAAAATATAAGGAGCTCCAACAACTCAACAGGAAAAAAAATCAAATAATTTGATTATAAATGGGCAAATGTCAGAAATGAATAGAACCTTCACTAAAGAAGATAGACAAATGGCTAACAAGCATATGAAAAATACTTGTTGTCCCTAATCAACAGAGAAACACAAATCAAAACCACACCTAATCCCAGTGAAAATGGCCCACATAACAAAATCTCAAAACTGCAGATGCTGGCATTGCTGGTAGGACTGCAAACTAATACAACCTTTCTGGAAGGAAGTATGGAGAATCCTCAAAGAACTCAAACTAGACCTCCCATTTGATCCTGCAATCCCATTACTGGGCATCTACCCAGAAGAAAAAAAATCCTTTTATCATAAGAACATTTGCACTAGACTGTTTCTCGCAGCTCAATTTACAATCGTCAAAATGCAGAAACAGCCTAAATGCCCACCAACTTAGGAATGGATTAACAAGCTGTGGTATATGTATACCATTAAATACTTATTGAGCCATTAAAAAAGATGGAAACTTTACATCTTTTGTATTAAACTAGATGAAAGTGGAACACATTATTAGTAAAACATCACAAGAAAGGAGAAGCAAGAATCCTATGTACTTAATTCTGATATGAGGACAATTGATGACCTAGGACATGGTGAGGGGTATGGGAAGGCAGGTGCAGGGAGAGGGTAGAAGGGAGGGAGGTGGGGGGTTCACACCTCTTGGGAACAATTATAAGAGGGACTTTACCTAACAAATGCAATCAATGTAACCTGGTTCTTTGTACCTTCAATGAATCCCCAGCAATAAAAAATAAAATAAAATGTCAAATGCTCTGAATAGAATGCTCTGAAAAGATACACAAATGATCAATAGGTATCTGAAGAAAATGCTCCCCATCATTAGTCATCAGAGAAATGAAAATTAAAACTACAAAAAGATATCATTTCACCCCAGTTAAAAAGGCTTATCAAAGCTACAGGCAATAATGAATGCTGGTGAGGATGTGGAGAAAGGGGAACCCTCAGATACTTTTGGTGGGAAGGTAAATTAGTTGAACTACTATGGAGAACTACTATGGGAAGGTAAATTAGTTGAACTACTATGGAGAACAGTATGTGCCTCATAAAAATAAAACTACCATGCAATCCAGCAATTCCACTTCTGGAAATCTATCCAAAAGAATGGAATTCGACATATAAAAAATCATCTGTACTCCCATGTATATCGCAGCACTATTCATATTAGTCAAAATTTAGAATCAACCACAGTGTCCATCAACAGATGCATAATAAAGAAATTGTGGTAGTATTTGATCCTTGAATGTATTTAAACTTTCACCTTTATATAGTTAGTATTGTATATTACATGGAAATCAGGTAGGTTACCAAGTCAGTAAGAAAGGGAAAAATTTGTATAGTCAAATTTTCTTTCAAATATTTCCTATGAAAAAGCCAGTGGAGTCCAACATTTTCATCTTTCTATAACCCCAATCCAGTCATCATCCAGTCATACACACAGGTGTCTGTTCCAGCAATGTTGTACAGTCATACATATATTTAGGTGTATGTTCCAGTAATTTAATTCAAAAACAATGGGTTTTATAAATACTAGAATTATGCACATAATTCACTTTGACAAGAAACTTATACCTTGAGAGTCTGAGCTATCAACTAGGCTCTTTCATTGCCTCCTGATTAGGTACTGTGTAGGTTTTAAAATCTCAGGCAAAAGACATGCTAGTGGATTAATCCCTGCTCCACCATTTCCTAGTGGAGGGACCCTAGGGCAGTTTATTTAAACCCTATACATCAATTTCCTTTTCTATAAACTAAGGACAATAGTAGCATCTGCACCAAGAATTGCTATGAGACTAAAACAGGATAATGTATGTTTGACAAGTGCTTCCAACACTGCTCCCAGATCAAATTACATGGTCAACAATTGATAGCTGGAGATGGAAGTCAAGTAGCCCAGTTTGGGGAAAGTATTTTTAAATGAAAAAAGAAAACCAGTGCTCTACTGGTCCACTCTCCCAAAAGGGTTTTCAGGAAAAAAAATCAATCAGGTATTAGATTTATTAAAGCTAGAATTTCATCAAGGGTTCATTAAAACTAGAGAACAAGAACACAGGAAAGTTCTCTGTTATATGAGGCCCTTGTTCAAAGTGTTTCAGTCTTTAAACTCCTATAAGAAGGCTAACCTCCTTTTCTCCCAGAGTGTTTAATTGCAGTATTCTGTTCTCAACATTTTATTCTGAAATATTCCAGGCCTGATATTTTTACCCTAACTAAATAAAAGATATTCTGGAACACATTCAATCCCCCTTCTTTATGAGACATTAAAATACAATGCCAGACTATGTGCTTGGGCATGCAACACAGATTAATTAAGAAATCTGACCAAAAATGCTCATCCTGTTCTACTGCATGATTAGTTTTCTGGAATTTGCATAATGAGAAACAAAAAAGAAAACAAAATGAGAGGAAATAGAAAATCATTATATTGTATCTTTGTTCCTAAAAGTAGCTTGGCTGGGACTGCAAACCCCCTGCTGGATCCTCAGACAGATGGAAGGAAACCACCAACATATGTTGGAACCTCATCTTTATAAAGATGACAGTAGAGAAAAAGTCACATCAAGGCCTGGCACCTTGGATCCCATCTGAGGAAGGAGACAGAAAGATTCCAAGAGGCCGTTGCTATAAAATAGTTTGCCTCTGAAGGACTCTTTCATGATAAACCTCAGAGGATGGCATTTAGACAAGTGGTGTTTCCAGAGTTAAATAAAGTGAATATTGTGAATTACCAAAGATAGAAGCCTTCATATAGTTGAATACACATGTACATTTGGAAAAATGTACTGGTTTACCCAACTGGCATATACGTGTACCCTTAAATATAAATTTAAGATCCAGGGCATCAAGGACAATATTGGTGCAGATAGTCATCTTACAAGTTCAGTGGGATTCAGGTGTCAAGTCCACCTTCCACAGAGTCTCAAGGGTGAGAGAAAAGCAACAATCTTTGGTCTACTAATTATTTTCCATGAAAAAAGGAAATGAGCATATTGTTGGGTCATAATCTTTAATAATAACAAATAACATTTATAGTGCTTTACATTTTTACCACATTTTCATATATTTTATCTCATTAGACCCCATGTTATGACTTTCAGGAAACTGAGGCTTGGATAAGGTAAGTGAGTCACCCAAGGTCACACAGTTAGAAAGTAATGAAGAAAATATTCATAACCAGATCCAACTGACTTCACATCCCATTCTTGTGATTCTATATGTCATACCTAGCATCTTATCTTTCAGTAAAAAAATAAAGCAGGAGAGGGGAAAGAGACCTGCCTTATCTTAGTGGCTATCCCCAACCTTCTTTACTGTGCCCTCAAGAGGAGAAAATTATCTAGCTTCCCATATTTTACCATCACCATGGAAGAACTCAGCAATATGATTCAGCCTCTTCATTCCTGAATATTTTCCCCACTCTAATTCTCTCTAATTTTCCCCACTCTAATTCATACTGCTCCCTAAGGGTTACCTGAGAAATTATTTCATAACACCCTGTCATATCTATTTCATAAATTTACACTCCAAAATTAAGTAACTTAAGTTTCCATATTAGTCTTCTCCATTTACACTTATGTCAAATTGGAGAATAAAAAAATTTTAATTATGTCCATGTAATTATTTGAAAAATAATTCTTCTATATTACTTAGGATAGATAGATAGATAGATAGAATAATATTCAGCTTTGGAATGAAATCTGTGTGTGTGTCTATAAGAGACAGAGAGAGAGAGTAAGAAAGACTATGCTACTTTAGAATGTAAACATGAATTTCACAGGTCAAAGTGGTAAAATCACTTCCTTTTAATAAGACTAGTAACAACAAATCTTTGACAAGGCAATTACCACAGGTAAGTTGTTTAAAAATTTACTATTATAGTGTAAATTTATTTAGAATAATTTTTCTTTATTGAAGTTACATTCAAATTTTTAAGGTATTTTCAGAGTTTCCTTTGCTTTTAAGATAAATATGTGTAATTATAAGCAATGGCAGAGCTGCATGTTGTAATTGTTATGGGTAATGACAGATTCATAATTGACATAACAATTTTTATGACTTACATAGTAACATTTATCTTTAAAACATTGCATAAATATTAGCTAATTGATATTTTTTAAAATTCCTTATAGAATATATCAACAATTTAATTCCTCAAGCCCTACTGACACTTTATATGTGTTCCATCAACTGACCAACTTCTTTTTAAATAACTTGAGAAACAAATGAGAAGTTGTCTAACAAGAAAATAAAATTTGAAGTTTATTTTTCCTGGCTTAAGGAAGACAAATTCTTTGTTTATTGTTCTTCACTTAAATCATATCTGTTATTTGGGAGTGTACTATACAGAACCATCTTTCATTCCCCTTATTGTTTAAGCTTGTATTATTTCAAAAGAGAATCATTAGCCTTCAAGAGCCAAAATTAGAAGTGATTGGCCACAGGGAAATGAGACAGTAAATATCAGCCCAACTACTTTCAAATCTACATCCCCACATGGATTAAGAGAAATAAGAGACTTTAGTATTATATCTTAATAAGTTGGAAATACTTCTCTCACTTTTTCCTTTCTTCTCTGTTTATATAAATATAATAATAATTATTTATTAAGGATTTATTATCTTCCAGACAAGATACATACATTAGATTACTTAATAAATATAAAACTCTATAAAGTAGGTATTTTTATTTCTGGATCATTATTATGATAAATTATTATTAAAATGAATATTTTATCAATACAAAAATTAATCTTCAGGTAAGTTAAATAAATCACAAAAATGAGAAAGAGCCAAGAGAGAAAGACAAGTGTATCTGATCACCAAGCTCATTATTCTATTATGCCAGTGGTTCTCAAACTTTGACAGGCATTCTGAGAAAAAGCCAATTCAGCAGCTCCATCCCCAATAATATTGCCCCTGTGACTAACAGAATTGTCACACTTTTCATACACTCAAAAGGCCTTAAGTACCCAGCAGCACTGCCCCTAGGAAAGCCACACCACCACCTCCACAAACACCCGCGGCCGAGGCAACTGACAGATACTGCTGATGTTGATTATAGCTGAAGAAATTACACAAAAACTATGCTACTGCACCCACCCAGAACCAGAGCCAAATCATCGTACCCAACCAACATCCTAGGGCTTATCTACAAGAAAAAGTCTTTCCTTGCAAAAGCTACTTTATAAAATTAGAAGGGGTAACTGTTCTACCAGATGTTCAGATATCAGTATATGCAGTTAGGGACAGAAGAAACAAACAAAAAGCAAAGAAACATGACACTTCCAAAGGAACACAATAATTCTCCAATAAATTTTTCCACTTAAAAAGAGGAAATTTATGAAATGCATGAAAAGGAATTCAAAATAATAATCTTAAGGAATTCAGTGAAATAAAAGAGAACACAGAGAGACAAGTCAATGAAATCAAAAAGACAATTCATCATCTGAGCGAGAAATTCAACAGAGATACATAGCATTTAAAAAAATGAAATGGAAATCTTAGAGCTGAAAAATTCAATGAATGGAATAAAAAATGCAATTGAGAACTTAAATGACAGACTATATTACACGGAAAAAAGAATTTCTGAACTTGAAGGCAGATCTTTTGAAATAACTCAGCCAGACAAAAAGAAAAAGAAAAATAATTTTAAGAGAATAAAGAAAGCTTATGGGACTTATTGGACACCATTAAGTGAACATATATTCCAATTTTTGAGTTCCAGAAGGAGAAAATATAGAAAAGTTATGGAAAACCTATTTAACAAAATAGTATAAGTGGATTTCTTGGCCAAAACCTTTCAGGTCAGAAAAGAATGGGATGATATGGTCAAAGTACTGAAAGAAAAAATATGTCAACCAAGATCACTATACCCAGAAAAGCTATCTTTCAGAAATGAAGGGAAGATAAAATCTTTCCAGACAAGCAAAAACCAAGGGAATTCATTACTACTAGACTTGGCATTATAAGACATGTTTAAGAAAGTGCTACAATTGGAAGTGAAAGGATAGTAACTACCATAATAAAAACATGTGAAAGTATAAAACTCATTGGTAGAGATAAATTCAAAATCAATTTTGAATTTATCAAAATTGATAAGTCTGAGTTTGATAGTAAAGTAAATTTACTTTACTATCAAAGTCAGATTTACTCCATTAACATGATTATGCCTTATTATCCTTTAAATATCTAATATACATATAAAGGTTAAAAGACAAAATGAAAAAAGTTATTTATTTCAAATCCCTGATTTACAGTTGAAGAGAAAATCCAAATGGTCAACTTATTTAATGTTACCCTATTTGTTACTAAAGGTTGAGCATGCTTAATCCAAAAATCTGAATCCTGAAATGTTCCAAACTTTGAAAATTTCTTAAGGGCTAACATGACTCAACAGTAGAAAATTCCACAGCTGACCTCATGGATGCATCAGAACACAGGTGTATGACACATAATTTATTTAGCATCCCCAAGTGTAAAAAATAACCCTTTCAACCCCCTTCAGCTATAATATATCTTTTCCACATATGCTCAGATTTCCCCATGCAAGCATGCTCACAATGGGTAATAAAAGAGTATTTGTACAGGCCAGAAACACCAATGGCAGGTTCCCCATAATCACCATCATGGAGCCAATACCTACATGCATGGTGGTGGTTGTGTGTGTGGGAGGGGGGTGTTTGGGGTTTTTTTTTTTTTGCTCATTCTCTGGTCTGTGGTGTAAAGATTTTGTTGAAAATGTCCAAAAACGGTTTATAGAAACCACTATGGATAACAGTGATAAGAAGAAAAGGAAGCATTTATGTTTATCTCTAGCACTGAAAATCATGCTGTTGGAGAAATGGCTTGGATATTGGAATGACCACCATATATGGTGAAATAGAAGGATAAATTGTTGAAGTTCTATGCTGAAAGTGATAAGAAGAAGTTAATTAAACATAGAAGTACAGCACGAAAAGCTAAAAATGAAGATCTTGATTGTGTATTGAAAGAGTGAATCCATCAGCTTCACAGTGAACATGCGCCACTTACTGGTATGCAAATAATTAACACTCTATCATGAAAGGAATTGAAAATTGAATATTTAATAGGCTAATAGTAAAATTTTAAGAAAATACACAGCATTAAATTTTTAAATATTTGTGGTGACAAAGCATCTGTTGACCATAAAGCAGGGAAAAAATTCATTGATGAGTTTGCCAAGGTTATCACTGATGAAGAATCTGACACCAGAACAAGTCTACAATGCTCATAACTGTTGTAATGTTATTTCCCAGAAAGACACCAAAGGCAGCTGATGAGACAGCCCCTACAGGAATTAAGAATGGCATGGGTTGAATAACTATGCTAGAATGTAATAATGCAGAAGGCACATATAACTAAAAATTTGCGATAAGGAAAAAAGTAAATTTCTCACTGTTATCAAAAAGTAAATTTCTTACCAGGTTGTGATTATGCTAACAAAAAGGGATGGATCACCAGGGACATCTTTTCTAAATGTTTTTTTATTTTTTACCTAGCAACTTGTGCTTACAGCAGGAAAGATGAATGGCATAATGACTGCAGGATTTGATTTTTTTTTTTTTTTTTTGAGACAGAGTCTCAAGCTGTCACCCTGGGTAGAGTGCTGTGGCATCACAGCTCACAGCAACCTCCAATTCCTGGGCTCAAGCGAGTCTCCTGCCTCCGCCTCCCAAGTAGCTGGGACCACAGACGCCCGCCACAATGCCCGGCCATCTTTTGGTTGCAGCCGTCATTGTTCTTTGGCAGGCCCGGGCTGGATTCGAACCCGCCAGCTCAGGTGTACATGGCTGGCACCCTAGCCCGTTGAGCCACAGGCGCCGAGCCGATTTGATTATTTTTTAACAACTGCTCTACTCATTGCTCAGCTGAAATTCTGATCAATAATAATGTTTATTCCATGTACTTTCCTCCAAATCTAAGGGCATCCTTAGATTAACAAAGAATATAAAAACACTCTCTCAAATAGCATGATAGCAGCAGTAAACAGAGCCATGCGTGTGGAAGAATCTCAAAAAAGTGTAGCAGGACAGATGTCATATATACCTTTGCAAATGCCTGGAGCACATTGTCTCATGACACAATTGTGCACGGCTAATACAAACTATGGCTGCAAGAATGTTCGCTGGTGATAATGAACAAGGTGGTCACTTTGGATTCTATGTGTTAAATAAGAAAGAAATGATGTCTGGCTCCGTATATACATGCAAAAAACATACCTTCAGAGTTCATCAATAAGATGGGAGAAGTAGGTTTTGTTTCATTTCATTTTGTTTTTCTTAAGATGGAGTCTCACTTTGTCACCCTCGGTAGAGTGCTGGCATGTCATAGTTCACAGCAACCTTATGCTTTTGGGCAAGGATAAGAGTCTCTTGCTTCAGCCTCCCTTGTAGCTGGGACTACAGGTGCCTGCCACAATCCCTAGCTATTTTTTTTAGAGACGAGGTCTTGCTCTTTCTCAGGCTGGTCTCAAACTCATGAGCTGCCTCAGCCTCCCAGAGTGATAGGATTACAGGCATGATGAGAGAAGTAGTTTTTACTATCAAAGTAGTTTTTAACACTGGTAATGGGGTTTCAATTGTTCGTTAATTGAACAATAACAAAGCAACTAATATGGTTCTAAAACAAAGTTAATGTCATAATAGTAACAATAAAGATAATGCTGTTAATACTACTAAAAAATGTGCCTGGTGACAAGGTGAAAATATGTAATGGTATTATAGAAGAACTACTACAGCATGCCATAACAGAACAAGAAATTATGTCAGTTAATAAAATGAAAAAAGGACTTCTAAAACAAAAATCATTGTTAATGCTTAACTCAGGAGGAAACACTTTAAAAGCCAACCAGCAGCATGCCTACTCATTCCTTGATGACTCACTCTGGGTGCCTCAGATGATTCTGATATTTCTTCTTACCGAAAAATATAAGATGAAAGACACAGTAAACTTTTAATGAAAACACAGCAACAAATTGAAAGCCTGATGTTGTTTATTGTTGATGTTGTTTAACAGCTGATACAAGTTCTGGTGATGTTATTGTGTGCCACGGTTACCCTGAACACATTATTTTTTCACTGTATAATAGTGTGTGCTATTTTTTATTGGTAATACTTAAGTGTAAATAACTGTTTAAAAAATTGCTTATCAGTAGAATGGAAATTCAGAGTCAGGAATGATGGTAATATAAACAACTACCAATTGTCCTTATGGGTGGCTGAGATAATGACAGTTTTGTTTCCTGATGTTTCAATGCATATAAACTTTGTTTCATATGCAAAATAAAGTTTTAAATTATATAAATTACCTTCAGGTGAATTTTATGTTTAGAGTGGGGTCTCATCACCAAAGTATCTCATTATGTATTTGCAAATATTCCAAAATCCCAATTCAAAAATCCCAAAAATTTCTGGTTCCAAGCATTTTGCATCTAGGATACTTGATATGCACTAGCAAACCAAATACAACAGCACCTTAAAAAGCTCATTCTCCATGATCAAGTGGGATGCAGACCAGAGATGCAAGGATGGTTCAATACACAGATCAACATATATCATACATTAACAAAATCAAAGGGAAAAAATATAATCATCTCAATATATGCAGAAAAAGTATGTGATAAACATTAAACATTTCTTTATAATAAAAACCATCAGCACATTAGGTATAGAAGAAAGGTACCTCAACACAACAAAGACCATATTAGAAAAACCCATGGCTAACATCATACTGAATGGAGGAAAACTGAGAGCTTTTCCTCAAAGATCTGGAAAAAGACAAGGATCACCACTTTTACCACTTCTATTGAAAATAGTAGTAGAAGTTCTCACCAGAGCCATTAGATAAGAGAAAGAAATAAAGGGCATCCAAATTGATAAGACAAAAGGGAAATTGTCCCTATTGTGAATCCCATTATTGTATGTACATATATAGATAACCATAAATACCACCAAAAGAAAAAGCTGTTAGAACTAATACAGTGCAGGATACAATATCATATTGTATTGTATGTTGATATCAACATACAAAAATCAGTAACATTTTTTACATTCCAGGAGCAAATAATCAGCAAAAGAGAGTAATCCCATTTGTACTAGCTATAAAAAAATAAAATACCTAGGAATTAATTTAGCCAAGAAGGTGAAAGATCTCTATGATGAAAACTGAAAGATAGTGATGAAAGAAATTGAAAAAGTCTCAAACAAATGGGAAAATTTTCCATGTTCATGGATTAGAAGAATTAATATTGTTAAAACATCTGTAATTCCCAAAGCAATCTACATGGAAATAGAAAAAACAACAATCCTAAAATTCATATGTACCACAAAGTACCCTGAATTGTCAAAGCACTCTGAGCAAAAACAATAAAACTAAAAGAATCACACCACCTGATTTCAAGATATACATGTATTACAAAGCTATCACAATCAAACAATATGGAATTGGCTTAAAAACATACAAATAGGCCAGTGGAACAGAATAGAGAACACAGAAATAAATCCACACACTTCTCAGCAACTGATTTTTAACAAAATTTCCAAAAACATAGAGGAAAGGGCCGTCTCTTCAATTAATGGTGCTGGAGAAACTGATTATCCACATGAAGGAAGATAAACAAATATTTATTGTTTCTTTGTTAAACTAGATTCCATCTCTCACAACATGTGACAATCAACTCAAAATGGATTAAAGACTTAAATGTAAGACCTGAAATTATAATGTTACATAGGAGAAATACTTCAAAGATTTTTTGAATAATAACTCCAGATCACAAGTAACAAAAGCAGAAATAGACAAATGAGATTATGATAAACTAAAAGCCTTCTACACAACAAAGGAAATAATCAATAATATGAAAAGACAACCTACAAAAAAGGAATAAAATATTTGCAAACTGTGTCTGATGAGGAACAAATATTCAGAAAATGTAAGAAACTCAAACTTAATAGAAAAAAAAAATCAAATAATCTGATTTTAAAATGGGCAATGATCTGTATAGACATTTTTCAAAAGAAGATATACAAATGATCAGCCATGAAAAAATGCTCAACATCACTAATCATCAGGGAAATGCAAATAAAAACCACAATAAGATATTACCTTGCCCCAATTTGAGTAGTTATTATCAAAAAGACAAAACATAATAAATGATAGTGTACACCATTGGTAGGCAATGTTAAATTGGTACAACCATTACCAAAAACAGTATGGAGTTTCCTTAAAAAAATAAAAATAGAGCTACCATATGATCCAGTAATTCCACAACTGGGCGTTTATACATAGGAAACAGAATCAGTGTGTCAGAGAGATACCTGCACCACAGACAGCTGGACTATTCACAATACCCAACACACAGAATCAACCTAGGTTGATGACAGACAACTAAGACAAATGGGTAAAGAAATGTGGTATGTATATATGCAGTGAACTACTATTTAGCCATAAACAAAGAATGAAATCCTGTTATTCACAGCAACATGGATAGACCTGGAGGTGATTATGCTAAGCAAAATAAGCCAGGCACAGAAAGACAAATATTCCATGATCTCACTCACTTGTGGAATCTAAAAAAATTGATGTCATAGAAATATGGAGTAGAATAATGTTTACCAGAAGTTAGGGAGGGTAAGAGAGAGGAATCAATGGGAGGCAGATTAGCCAATAGGTACAAAATTGCAGTTAGATAGGAAGAGTAAGTTCTGGTGTTCTGTAACACAGTAGGGTGACTATAGCAAACAATAAAATACATAATGTACATTTCAAAATAACTGAAAGGGACAACTCTGAATGTTCTCACTGCAAAGAAATGATAAATGTTTGATATAATGGATATGTGAAGTATCATGATTTCATTACATGTTAAACAATGTATACCTGTGTCAAAACATCACACTGTACCCCATAATTATTGTGTCAGTTAAGAACAAAATAATAAATAAAAATTAAAAGTTAAAAATAATTGACAGGTATGAAAATAACTGATAAAAACACAGATTTGCGGGCCTTACCCCATAATTTCTCATCCAGTAGGTATGAAGGATATTCCAAAAATTTATATTTCTAATGAGTTCCCAACTAATGGGAATTCTGCGCCAGAACCACATTTTGAGAATCACTGAAGGACACTGAACTCCCTTCCACTGACGGTTCCATCAAATAAATAATTTGAAATAGTAATATCTATTTATTTAATGAATGTTGGCCCATGTCCTTCACGGGGGGTGGGGGGGTGCAATGCAGAGTGGGAGGAGGCAGGGCACGTGAACTGCTACTCCTAAGAGATGAGTTTCATCACATCACAAAAAACACCAGTCCTATGTAAGATTTTTTCAGGGACCTCCTGTCCTCAATTTGTGTGATGCTTAATCTATTCTTTAAGAAATCTTTAACCATTTGCTAAACCCCTGAGGCCAAGAATATCACTTCTGTGTCTGTTTTCTGATTTCCTTCTTTGGGCTTCCCTAATCTAGGCCTGTCACTAATATTGTGCAACATATACGCAAAACCAGCAACAACAAGGTGCTGCCACCATCACAGAAACCTGCAGGGGCTTTTCCTTGTCAATTAACATGAGTTTACTCTTCATCTCATAGGTCTGAAAATTGAGTCTGTAATTTATTACTATGGCAAATGTGCTTGTGCTAAAACTACGCCAAGGATAAGGTTGGAAGGAGATTTTATGGGCCAAGTAGTAAACCCTGTAAAATCAGGGTTTAAAATGGAAAATGTTATTCAGACTAATTATGGGTCATGCAATTTGGCATCACTGTAGAGAGCCTTATCCCAAATGAGGCCATCGGAACACATGTGCTACAGACCCAGCCTTAGTCCTTGGTCAGTAAGTGGAAGAAGTCTGCGGTGTGGCAAAGGGGTGTGACTACCAACAACATCCCTGTGGCAGTTTTCTCATTAGATAGCCATGTAGTGAGCCTTCTCAAGCTGTAGACAAAAAACAAAGGACAATAATCTTTAGTAGGGGGCAAGGAGGGAGAAGAGTGGGGAAAACAGAAGAAATAACTCTGAAGTCAGGAAAAAGGATGTCTGGTGGGAAATTTTTTCAAACCCATTTTGAACAAGAATAAACTTGCTATGAATTCAAGAGCAAAAAGAATTTAATTTCTGAGATGCAAACAAATTAAATGTATGAAAACTGTTTACTGTAATGGCTACAATTGATATAATTATAATGACAGGCTATTATTTTTGTTCAACTTCATTTCAATTGGAATAATAGTTCCACAAACAAACCCTGAAGTCCAAAATGACTAATTATTGTCTACTCTGGGAGATGAAATGAGTTGTAAATTTGAAATGTTCGTTCCATTGCTTAAATTGTACAGGTGGTGTTTTTGTTGATAATTCTTAGTATTCATAACAAATTGGTCTACATTTTTCAATCTTATGGTATTACAAAAGGGCTGCTGTGAACAAGGAGGGGAGCTTGGTTTACAAAAATGCTTTAAGGGCCAAGGCAAAATCCTGATATTCGAGGCAAACTACATGAAGAAACAAAGCATGAAGGCATTTCACATACCAGACTTATATCACTCAACTTTATTTCTCTCCATATCCAGTTTTTAAATAAGAATTAGTATGGGGCTCAATCTTCATCCTCTCATCGCATATCTTAACAACAAAAGAATACGTACTAAAAGGAAATAAAGTTAATAGATACGTGGAAAAAAATGAAATTAAAGTTATCACAATGTTTCATAACAATATCTAGTAATGTATAAGGTCTAATAATTAAGTTTGCCAACTCATCCTAAAAGAAATGTTACATACCTCATTGCTGCATATCACTATGGTCACCTTCAAAGTATTCCCCTTGGGAAGCTATGCACTGATGTCAGTGAGCACTTAGTCCACCCCACAAAGCAATTTTGGAAATCTTTTCCTGGAATGGCCATCAGAGCTGTCATATATCACACAAAAACATACACAACAATAATAAACACCACTCAACAAGACACCACCACACGTCAACATAAACACAACTGTGAGACACTGATATACCAAGGTTATGAAATCTTACTGAGTTGTTTGTACAGTGCTGCCAACGTAAGTGCACAGTGGCAAGGTTGAGAATTTAATTATCAGATCTCTTACAATGACAGCTCTAATTGTCATTCCAGAAAAGGAGTTTCAAAATTGCTTTGAAAGGCATACCAGGTGCTGGCATTGGTGCACAGCTCCCCAAGGGGGATACTTCAAAGGTGACCATAGTGATATTCAATGAGGTAGGTAGCCTTTTTACTAGGACAAATTTGTGAACTTACTTGTCAGACCTCATACGCTTAATAGAAAATGAAAACCACATCCAGAAACACAGCACAGTCTATAACCAACACATTCAAGGTTCAAATAAGAACTCAAAATGGAGACAGCAAGACATTTAGTATCTGGCTATAACCCTAAATTTGAACTTTAAAAGAACTAATTTTGATGCCATTGATTTTTTTGGAGGGAGGTCCATCTTTTCCACCTTTTATAAAAACATTGATAGTATGAAAGAAAATACTTAAAATGGAGGAAAAAAATCTTAACTCAAAGCATTGTCATTATGTCAACCATATAACCAAAGAGCCACACGTCAACTGTTTTTCAACAGATGTGTTTGATCACTACTAGGTGCCAAGGGCTGTGCAAGTTTAAGAAGATGCAATGCCTGCCCATAACAAATGTAAAGTCTGATAAAGGGAGAGGGACATATGCAATAGAAGTAAAAAAGGGATGTAACTTCCATGACAGAATGTTTTTCCTCCTGTGCAGAGGAGGAAACAGTTAATTCTTCCAGATAATGTATGAAAAGAGTGAGAAATTTTTCAGGAATTTTCCACTTCACAAAGAAGGAGAACCTTGAGCTAAGCATGGAAAGACATGAGGGTGTTCCCCAGGGGAGCACAATGCTCTCCAGGTAAAAAGTGAGAAGTAAGGTTGATGGGGAAATAAAAACACAAAAAGCATGAAAGAACATGATTTATTTAATTATAAATAGTTCAGTGCAGCTACATTATAGTACACAAGAAAGGACACAGCGATGTGAGCTTGGAGAGGTAAACTGGGACCAGACAGCAGCCACAGTCTATGAGAAGGGTTTGGGTCCCTATTTTTTTTTATTTTATTAACTCATAGCTGTGTACATTAATGCAATCATGGGGTATAATGTGCTGGTTTCACATACACTCTGAAATATTTTCATCAAACTGTTTAACATAGCCTTCGTGGCATTTTCTTAGTTATTGTGTTAAGACCTTTATGTTCTGCATTTAGTAAGTTCCACCTGTATCCTTCTAAGATGCACCATAGGTGTGGTCCCACTGATGACCCTCCCTCCACCCATCCTCTCCCCTCCCCTCCCCTCCCCTCCCTTGCCCTTTTCCCCATATTCTTGGGTCCCTATTTTAAGAACATTGGGTAGTTATTAGAAGGTTTTAAGCAAGGAAGAGACACAATCAGATCCAGATTTTATAAATATTCTACTTTTTGAGACTGAATTGGAGAAGTCAAGCCAAGAAGCAAGGAAGATATTGGAATCCAAGTTGGAGACAACAGGCGAAAACAAGAGCTGATCCAGGGCAGTGGTTTGAGAACAGGGACTGGAGGAGGGTCCAAGGAATTAACTTTAGCACTGGATTAGCTGAAAGAAATGAGGACAAAGGAAAGGCATGGTCATGAGTGACTCCCCAGTTAGTGAGTGGTACTGTTTCCTAAGACAAGGAATTTGAGAGGAGGACAAGCTTCAGAGTAAAATGCAGTTTGGGTTTGGCCATTCCAAGTTTGAGGAGGCTGTAACTTAGGAGGCTGAGACAGGGCAGCAGCACCTTTCGACTACACTCCACCTCAAAGGTCAGGTATCAGCATTCACAGTTTAGATACCAGGGCACAGATGGTCAGTCCAACCCCTCTAAAACCAGACTTTCTGCTGTGTTACCATCCCAAGGAGATGGATCACAAAATTCACTGTAGCTGAAGAGTAAGGTGGTCTTGCTCGAGTGCAGGTTAACAAAAAGGAAAAGAAGGCCAAAATGTTCCATGAATGGACCAATAACTTCATATTCTTTCCCTGCCTGATGTATCCATTTATTAGTTACTCTAACAAGGGGTGGGGAACCTGTAGCCTCAAGGCCACAGGAGGTCTTCCAGGTCCCCGACTGTGGCCCCTCCACTGAATCCAAACTTCACAGAACAAAAGGGGATTTTTGTCTAAAGCCCACACTTGAGGATCCAGAAGGCCACAGGTTCCCTAACATTTCCCATCTTCATGCTCTGGCTGGGTAACTCAACTTTATAAAACCAGTCATCTGCCCAGCAAAGCCCTTTGCCTGGCACCACTCACAAGCTTAACACAACCAGTATATTTTATCATTAACAACCACAACCGTCTTTTGACAGTTGATAATAATGATAAAATATCATTATTTTAACAGCATATTTTATCATTTAACAAGGCCATAGCAAAAGACAGTTGTGCTCCATCTATAGAAAAGCAAGCTAATTCTGATACTGTCTATTCAAAGTTTATAGTCATAGCACCTGTAGACAAATGAAGCAGCATGAACTCCAAACATTATGTACACGTATACATTAAGTGTATTAATAAAAATTGCTAGAGAGACCACCTATATCCAAAGACCACCTTCCAAAATAGGTAATGGCTCTGAGTATATAGTTTATTTCCCATCAGAGTAATGTGTTTTGAACCTGCCTTAAGAGACCACCTGCATGATATGAATGCAGGCCCTTTACCCAGGATGTTAGGCTATTTATAAGAAGGGGGAAAAAAGCATTTAAGAAAGAGTTACACAAAAATGTTTAGCACAGCCGACTCAAGCTTCATACGCGCCCGTTTCTATAAGTAATGCTTTCCTTCAAACCACCCTACATGAGGTTTTAAGCTTGCCTGCTGAGTTCCTAGCTCTCTGAGTACTTAGACAACAGGCCTCCAGCTGTTCCACAGGCTGAACTGATACCCAGCAATGGCCCTACCTACTGGTTAATGGCTCATGGCGAGGTTTGCAGGTTTCCCAAGAGCAACTATGGAGACCCCTGTCTCCAAAATCATTCCGGAAAATCTTTGGGATAATTCGGGGGGATTGTTCAGGGCCAACCACATTGACTCCAGCATAATTATAGGTTATGAGGCCCCAAAGAATCATTCTGTGTGGGTTAGCAGCACAAACGAGAGACAGCACTGTTAAACCGAAGACCACCTGCCAGAAAGACCACTTAATTTTAGAACTCAGGGTGGTCTCCATATGCAGATTTCATAGTTTTGTATTATAGTTTTGTATTGTATTATTATGAGTGACAAAAGGTTAAATACATTGTGCTGGGTGGTAAGTTCAGAGTGAGTGTTTTGAATAAAAGGGGGGCCAGGAAGAAAATTCCCCTTAATTATTTAGAGAGTCGTGGAGCAGCAATCAAGAGCAGTTAGCAAGCCTAGGAGCCAGCAACAGATTCTGTAGGGGGGTGAATTAGAAAATGAAAGGTGTAGGCACTAAGAACAAGGAATGTGGCAGGCCTTCCCCATCCAAAGGTCTCTTTCCACAGAGCCTCACTCCAGGTGAGAAGGAGCTCTGTGTAGTCACTCTTTGGACAATTCTCTCGCAGAATGCCAGAGAAATTCACAGGTACATGTTAAATAGGCTGAAACCTCCAAGGGCAAAGATAAGTATGACTGCAGAAACATACGCATAATAAACCATTATAGAAAATTTAAATTAATAATGGGCAAATGGGCGAGGGGTGTCTGCAGGTGGTCTTCTTGAATCTGGAATATAATCACCTATTTTAAAAAACTTTTTTAAGAGACTCTGATGGGTTCTTTACAAGGCTTTGTTTCCTAGTTGCTTTCTGCAGTTATCAAAGCTCACACAGTCTGCACCAAAGGATTGAAGGAAACCATTCCTTCTAGGCTGCTGACATGAAAGGAGCAGAGGTATCCTCAGCAAGTTGCTGGCAGGTTTACCACTGCCCCTTCCTGCACGGTGTATGGGCTCTAAAATAAGCATATGGCAAGAACGTTTGCCGTGGCCAGGATGACATACCTACGGGTTTTATAGCTGATCTTTGCACATCGTTAACAAATACTATGAAATCCAGGAACTCTACTTTTACACAGCTGTGAGAATTCACTAGCTTCCAATATATCTCATCCTAAAAGAGGAGAATGGTTAATGAGAGCCAATCTGAGCACTTTCTGAAAACCTAATTTTGAAGTTATGGACCCTAATAAAGATATATTAGCACCTACCTGATACACGGTCTAAATTTTGCTTTCGACAGTTGAAACTGTGTATCTTACTTTCAGCCCAAGACCAGGTGGCTTATTTTGGTAAATTGATGGTTTTAAAGAGTTTTAAAACATACCGTAACCTTTTTTTGTTGTATTTGGGATGTTCTTTGTTCGGCATTAATTAGCTAATAAACCTCAATCTTTTGAATTCACCTTTTAAAAATGTCATTTCTGAAAGAAGTGACACACCACTATTAAATACTTATAGCCTAGTGTCCTGAGGACATGAGAGAGTCTGGTTTTTGTTCTCTCAAAAAAAACGATGGCAAAATAAAACCCGTAAATTGCCTGCAACATGCATCTCAATGCTCAAAGTCTTAAATGTTCTAGGGTCAATGAAACCAGTGATATTGGTATTAGCAGTTCCTGTCTCCGAAGCATTACACAAGTTCCTTCATCGAAGATCAGGTCCTACCAGTGGTTTGGCTTTTCAGAAATCCCTGGATGCTTTGAAACAAGCTTTGGAGTCTATAAAAATTTAGTTTCATGCTCTCATATCAGGGATGAGAGAAATCAAGGTGAAGAGAGGTGTAATGACTTGCCTAAAACCAAACTAATATACCAACCTAACTATAGTTAGGTAATCTATACTTTGTATGTCTATTATGTGCTAAGTACACAACGTGAATTGTGTGACTCAACAACCTTAGGGAAAAATGTGATTAGCCTTCTGTATTAGTTTTCTGAGGCTGCATAATAAATTACCACAAGTTGAGTGGTGTAAAACACCTCCAATGTGTTATCTCAAGGTATCCATGGGGCAGGAATCCAGCACGTTGTAGCTGGATTTTCTACTCGTGATTGAAATCCAAGGCTAAATCCAAGTGTCAGCTGTCCACAGCAGCACCCCGAGGCTCAGCCAGGGAAACATCCACTTCCACACTTCTAGAACCAAGGACCCCATTTATTTGCTAGCTATTTTCACATTGAGTAGAAATTGGAAATTTATAGAGATCTAAATTTTGTTCTCATTTTTTCCTGAATGCAAGGAATGAAAGCCCTCCAACTCTAAGTTGGAGCATGGTCTATGGGCTCAGGCCAGTCTGTTTTCTCTTCAAACATCTACTTTTCATGTGCACGACCCTCCTATTTCCAGTTAATGCTGCTGTAGCTTGGACCTTCCACGCATTTCTAGCAAGTTACTGGCCTCATCACTAAGTCTGCACCCATTCCACATTGCTCTGAAGAACTAGATGGGACAGACCCCAAGAGCTTGTGGAAATTCAGAACACATGTTCAATAAACAGCAGAATAAAGTTGTAAAATCGTGATTCGAATTAACGGGGTGCATGCCTTTAATTACGGAAGTCTCAAGGATGAGCCATTCTAAGGCTGGGAAGTAGAGATAGTGCAGCAGAGGTGTTGCCTATCCTGGAACACCACTGCTACTCCTTCCCTATCCCCCACCTCCTGCAGTCTGACTCTACTCACCTGTCAGATCCCAGTCTGGGTATCATCCCTTCCATGAAGACTCCCCTTCCCTAAGTCTGGGATAAATATCCCTGCCCCCAAGTATCCATACTCAACCTATCACAGCATTTATCACACTGTATTATAATTACCTATTTTTAAGTAGATTTTCCTAAATTCTCCAATATGTACCTTGTAAAAAAGACTCCCATGAGTGTTGCTGACTTGTTCTCTATTACATCTTAAGCACCCAGCACAGTGTCTGGGCATATAGTAGATACAAATTAAATGTATACCTAATAATTGAATTAAGTTTGGGCCTGATACACAGCGGACGCCTGGGACCTAATAGAGCGGGAAGTAAACAATCAATTCTTTGATCAATCCAGGAACTCCTGAGGATGGAGATGGGGTTCAGGTAATTGCCACTGGCAGTCTGCTATAACACTAAATTAACACATTCAATGTGAGTCATTTTGGTAAATGTGTAACGAGCAACTTCCACCTGATGGGGATGACATCAGGCAATGGGGCTCAGCTCAGGGCCCCTCAGTGCTGCTGCTGCGGTCAGACCCCCACCTGGCCTCCATGGAAGTCATCACTGTCCCTTGTACTTTACTGACATCACCCTACCCCAAAAGAGAACAGTGACCCAGTCACCTGAATACCCACTTAGTAATTCACTCAGCAACATCCCACTTTCTGAGATTAGTATTTCATGCTCCTGGCCTATAGTCCCAGCCCCCTCCATGCTCAACTCACTACACTCCAACCATACTAACTTTTTGGTTTCCTGATGTTTCCACCTCTAGGTCTTTCTACTTGCTGCTCTCTCTACCAAGAATGTTCTTTCTCAAAATATTTACATGGCTATTGGCAAATATAACTTGTGTCAGATGTTACCTACTCAGAGAGAAGACCTACCCTTACCACATCAGCCATAGGAGCCCCCTACATACCAGTTCACTCAACCACGTTATCCTATTTTATTGGTTTCAAATCACTGTTTGAAATTATTTGTTTCTTTACAATCTGTCTCCATCCCACCAAAATGAAAGCTTAAAAGAAATCAGACATTTTTCACCATTCTCTGACATGAATCTAAAATAATCCCACATACGTAAGAGGTGATCAATAAATATTTGCTGAATTAATGAGTAGGGATTAATTTCCACTTGGAAGAAATAGAGGGTAAAAATACTAATATTTCACATCCCATCAATATACTGGCAATATATTTATGCTCCAGTATTTCTTTTTGTTTAAATGGACTTTCTTGTAATTTGTAATCATTTACAAATAAGAGAACTTTATTTAAGCAAACTTTCAGTCCAAAGCATTAATCATTTACATTTCCTTAAAATTCACTAATCTTTCAGAGCTACTACAGGATTGATGGCAAATGCCTAATTAAGAATTTGGATCCAGACCTTAATATTAGTAAAACCAGGTATGTCCCATTCCTTCAATCACATTTGTTATAGTGATTTGGCTTAATGATGATTGGCAAATTCGCAGTAATAGGAAGTCATTAAAGTTTCTAGCATAAATTAGGCTTCCTTTAAATATTTGGTCTCAAATGTTACCTGGAACCAGTATTCTCAGCTCCCTAGACTCCTTATATTATCCTGAGCTGGCTAAACCTACTTTCATACTGGTGTATTCCATTATATTTTGCTCAAATTCATGACAAAGGATTAAATGTAAGGGAAACTTTATTTAAAAATCTTTTAAACCATGAACATTTCATGGTGCCAGGCTCTGTGCCAGGTGCTGCAGGGGATTCAAAGAAGAGGGAAGCACAGCCCTGGCTCTGAAGATGCTTACAGCCCTAAGCAGCTCTCTTGGGAGACTCTTTCACTGGATCAACTAAAGCACCCACCATTTGATTTAAAAGCTATGTATCTGATGACAGAAACTTGTACAATCAACAGTTAAATATGGCTTGACATCCATAATTTACCATCTAAAATTATATTGTCTTTTAATATTTTCTTTTTAAGAACTTTCAGAGAACAATAATATTTGGCTTGGTTTAGACCCTGGCTTACTCTGAAAATTGTTCTGCAGTACTTTTTAGAAATTTTTCTAATGTTATTTTTTATGTTCTCCAAGAAAGATGATTGTAGTACATTATAATTTATGTTATAGCCATTGGTATTATAATAATACCTTATTACATTATATAGTTATTTTGTTTATAATATAAATATAATCAAGTAAAATCAATTTATTCAAAGCAATTTTGGCCTGAATCTTAATGTGTCCAATTAATTCAAGCTACTTCTGAAACCAGCTACCAGCAGACCATAGTTGACAGGCTCACATCATGTCAAATTCCTCCTAAAACTCTTCAACTATTAGTAGCTAAAAGTGTTTTATAAATATCCTTCAAATATTTTGTTAAAATTCTTTGGGAATGATGTGCCAAGAAAGAAAGGCCTTTTGCAGAGTTAGGTCAGTTAGGTAAATGCAAGATCTATTGTTTTGACTTTGTAATGCAATATCCTCCGTAAATTGACACAATTATGTCAGGGATGATTTATCCTACACACCAATCTCTGCCAGGTCCTTGCTCCCCAGATTCTGTAGGCCCATTGTGTTGGAACTATAGATAACCCCACTTACAAAACGTAAGGAGAATAGTGGGGCCCACTCGCTTGCCAACAATGTAGACTTTAATTATAAGATTTAATGAATTAACATTAAAAGTATTTGTTATTTACACTATACAGATGTTTGCCAAAAGTTGGATACATTTATCATTGCTTTTCCTTAATGAGAGTAGAGAGATCTAAGAAGCAAAGGGTCAGTGAGAAAGATCTTTTTCAAAGAAAGAGGAATTTTCTTCTTTTACTTCTCTATTTCTCACATAATATATCTCCACAGCTAAGGGGAAGTGTCCAAAAAAGTCAGCAATTAGAATGCCAAATAGGTTTCAACTCTGATGCTAAGACATGACTGGTTATAATGTGCTAAGAAAGATGTTTGCTTTACAGAGCTGGACCCTCCTTACCCAGCACAATCCTTGAATTAAGTCAGCATTTAACAAAGAGAGGACCTTGGCCCCACCAACTCACTCTTGATCTCCCCTTCTCTCCTCCCTATCTATTCCCTGTTTACCTTTTGAGACCCAACCCAGAATCCAACTTTCCCAGAGGCCTCCTCAACTTCACACATTATCCTTTCCTTAGGACCTTTATTACTTATAGTGTATATGAGTGTTTTATTAGGTATAAATATGAGGTAATTATTAGGTACTGTTTTCTACCAAAAGCCTAAATTAGAAAAATGAACATGGTCTTGTGTTTCACTCTTTATACCTTACGGGGTCCAGTATGCATTGTAAATGTTTGACCTTGTTATTGGAAGAAAGGTCATGAAGGCCAAGCTGTTGGCAAGCTGCTCACAGAATTATCCAAATCCAGTTGATCTGAATATGATCATTCATAGAGCAACCTGCAGATAAGTTCTTATAAAAAAAAAAATAACGTGCTTATCCTCCCAAAGGGGTTCATTCAGCAAAGTAATAATGATACAGCAAAGTAATCTTACTTTTTAAGTTAGGACCACATTTTCCAAATGACCCCACCATCTGCTGATCACCTTCCTTGTGACAGAAGTCCCCTGTGACTCCTTCCTGCTGTTACAATGGAAGTAAACAAGACTTGCCTTGGGCATATAGAATGCAGAAATTAGGACTAAGGTTTATCTCCAGCAGGGAGGAGGCAAGTCCTTCTCAGAACTGGAAGTTATTGCAAGATACGGATAATAACATCTACCCCACAGGGCTGCTAGGAGCCTTAACCACAGTGGTGGGGGATGATAGGCCCCTAATACCATCAGGTACTCACTCTATACCTGGAGATGGTGTTGCCATTGTTACAGCCTTGATCTACTTGCCCGTTATAACATCAGCTTTGATTTTTAGGAATCAAATTTGTTCTGCTAGTTCTTATCATTTTTTGTACAGGCCCTTTTCTTGTCACTGCCATTCTCCACCCTATAAATCCCTCTCCAGATGACTCAGTGCCAGTTCTATCAGTGCTCTAAGGCTGACGGCTCACACCTGAAAAGGCAACTCTCACATTGTGTTCAATGTCTATGCCCTCATTTGTCTTTCTTCTTCATTAGCCACTTTTTGGGTCTTTTACATCTTTCAAAAGCTATACCGGGGGTGGAGCAAGATGGCTGACTGGAAGCAGCTTCCGAAAAAGGCTCCTGTCCAAAAGGGAAGATAACCTCCAGAAACTGCGCAATTAAGCTGAATACTGGGAGCCCAACCAAGAGAGAGAAGTGATTTCTGCAGATCACCTCTGCTGAGACTGGCTGTGACCCCAAGAAAGCACTCTGCAGGTACAAAATTCATCTGAAAGGAAGAGTGCCCATCCCCTCCTCCAAGAAAGCTCTGGGTTTCTTGCTTTTCTGTTTCCTTTCTTTTTATTCTCCTCTTTTGCTCCTGCGAGTTTTCTACAGACAAGCGGTGAACTGTGGACCTCTTGTCTCACCCCACAGAAGAGTGCTGTGGGAAGTGAGGTGTGCTTCCCCTGAGCACCCCGGTGTGACTCTGAAAACTCTATTGCTAGGCAGAAAAACTGAAGTAAAGTTTTCCCCACCATTCTGAACTTACTGTACACCCTTCCCCCCTTACCTGACGAACCAGAAGCCTAACCCCCACTGAGACTGAGGGAGGAGGTCCCTGAGCAATGCCCCCACCCCCCACCTGCCGGAACAAGCGCCCCACCAGGAAAAGACCAAGGGGGGGCTGCGGCGAGACTCCCTCCCCTCTGGCCAGGGAAGCCACAGGCAAGTGCCTGGCACTGTGCCCCGAGCTTGCTGGGCTTCCGCAGGTCCGCAGTCTACTAGAGACTCTGCCTGCGACCTCCAGGCCTCTGCAGGTCTGCCCCCAGCCAGGAACTCCCCCGGTGACCACGCAGGCCTCTGCCTGGCACCTGCAGGGCCCCTGCAGGTCTGCCCCTGGCAAGTAAATCCCCTGGCAACCATGTGGCTCCGCACCAAGCTTGCAGGGCTTCCGCAGGCCTTCCATCTGCCAGGAACTCAGCCTGCCACCACCAGGCCTCTGCAGGGCAGCCCACAGCCAGAAATGCTCCCGGCAACTGCATGGCCCTACGCCTGTGCTTGTGGGGCTTCTGCAGGTCTGTCGTCTGCTAGAGACTCTGCTGGTGACCACCAGGCCTCTGCAGGTCTGCCCCTAGCCAGGAACTCCCCCAGCAACCACCTGGCCCTGCATCCCAAACTTGCCAGGCTTCTGTAGGTCTGCTTTCTGCCAGGGACTCCGCCTGTGACCACCAGGCCCCTGGTCAGGGTCGCTCCTGGCAACTGCGCAGGCCTCTGCCTGTCACCCATGGGGCCTCCACAGGCCAGCCTTCTTCCAGGGACCCCACCAGTGACTGCCAGGCCTCTCTGCAGGCCCACTGCCCACCAAAAACTTCCCACACAACCGCACGGCCCTGAGCCCACCACTTGAAGGGCCAGATGCAATGGTGAAAAACAACCATGGGGTTGAATCAATGGAAAAACTCTGGCAATACGAATGATCAGAGTAGACCAACACCTCCAAGGAACAACAAGGCAGACATAGCACAAGATTTCCTGCACAGGCAAATGGCTGAGATGTCTGAAATCGAATTCAGAATCTGGATTGCAAATAAGATCAG